>VZTY01009623.1:558836-683530 GCA_013400935.1 Turnix velox | reverse complement strand
TACCCTGCGCGGCTGGGCCGGCGCGGCCCCCGCACCGCTCCTCGCTGCCCCGCGGGAGGGGAGGCCCGGCCCTGCCCCCGCCGAGCGGAGCGCTGGATGGGGCAGCGCGGCCGGCGGTGGGTACGATGCCGCGGAAGGAGCTGCCGCTGCCCGAGGGCTGGGAGGAGGCGCGGGACTACGACGGGAAGGTGTACTATATCGACCACGGCAGCCGCACCACCAGCTGGGTCGACCCCCGCGACAGGTGAGTGGCGGAGCGGGGGAGGGTGTCGCTGCCCCGGGGCCTCCGCGCTCTCCCGCAGCCGGGCGGTGGGGCACGGTGGAGGTCGGAGGGAATTCTGCCGCCTGGCTCGGCCTCCCCTCGCCCCTGGGCTGCCCTGTCGATTACCGCTGCCTGTATCTCCCAGTGGGGGGAAAGAGTTCCTTACTGGCACCTGCCCGCCGCGGAAGCGCGAGGGGCGGAGGGGGACATCAGCAGGGTTGTTGCTTCGTCCTTCAGTTCTCGCTGTCCACCTGCCTCTCCGCATCGCTGCGTGGAGCGGCACACCGCCGGGTTGGCCGGTGTTCGGTGGTGTCGAGAGGGACAGTGGTCTCGGAGGGAGGGTGCTGCCTCGTAGGCGGCTCTGCGGCCTCGCTCAGTGTGGCCGTGGTGGAGGTCGCCGGTTTCAGGGTATCTTTCTGATGGTCCCCATCTCCATCCTGCTCTGAGGGGCTGTAGCCCCGTGCTGCTCGCTTTAGAAGTATGAGAAAACGATAATGGCCTGCTCAGTTCTCTTCCCAAGCCGCGCTCTATCCTACCCCTCGCTCGCTCCCGGGCTGCAGTGAGCAGGCTACGGGAGATGGAACGCGTGGGGAATCAACTACCGCATCGCTGTTGAAATCAGAAGTTTCTAAATGCTCAGTTCGTCAAAGATCCGTCTGGATGAGCTGAGAATTCCAGCCATCCAAATCCCTGGTTTGTCATCAATAAGTTTTACACGCTCCCCCTGTCTCACAGCGAGGGTTCCTGGAGTGATGGGGCAGGTAGTGTAATTCCTCACTCTGTTTTCCTTTCTTCCCCTCACCCCAGCTCTGGATTCCTTGAAGGGGATTCCATTGTTGGCAGGATGTTGGTACTTTGCCTTCTCTCCCGTTCTGCTTTGATGTTTTTTGGTTAAGCCTGGAAGTGAATGATTGTCCAGTTTTCAAGGAGTGTTCTGCATTCCAGGAATAATCCTTGTGTGTGCTGTACACAGATGTAACCCGCTGCTGGCTGGGGGGTTTGAACTTGCTCTCAGTCTTCTATTTATTAACGTGGTTAAGAAGAGCGAGGGCTGGGTTGTTTCAAGGTGTGTTTTTTACTGGTGTAAATCTATACAGGTTTAAATCAGGAATGCTTTTCTGGCATCTTTATTTTGTTGCAGAGGATGACGCCAAGTGAGAAATGCGACAAGCCTGGTACTGGCTTATAAAAATTCCTGATGAGTGATTCAAAAATGACAGAAAGGGCTAACTGGGTGCCTTATTTACACTTGTGTGCTGAGCTGTCACAGAAACATCACCTACGCACCCCTGTTAAAGAATATTCAGACAAGCACTGATAAGTCGTATCATATGACATACTTGTTGTTCATATAAAAGTATACCTGAATACACATGGCCCTGACAAGCTTTGCCTCTGAGTCACCTTCCCGCAGTGCTACCAAGACAACCAGCTTAATTGGACACTCCCCCTGAAAATCCTCAAGGTTTTGAGGAGTTTATTGGCCCAACACTAGAACTGCTCTCTGAGACAACATTAACTCATCACCTGGGGGATCATGTGCTTGCAGAAGCTGAAGCCCTGCTCTGACATACAGGAAAGAGGTTTTTCTTTCACCTGACTATTGCTTCTGTGGAAACCACCTGAAAGGGAATTTCTGATCAGCTTAAGTCATGATAGCTGTTCCCTGCATTGGCAAGCTTGAGTTTCTGCTCTGCTTATTGGACTTCATGGTGTATTTTAAGTTTAAGTATTTAAATTGAAGCTGTTTTCAAGCTGTCCTCTAACCTGCTGCAGCTGAGAGGCTGAATTGTGTGTTTGCTACCGTGCTTTCTGTGCTGTGCCTGTGCAGAGAAAAGCAAATCAATATTAGGAACCATGTCTGTGAAACTGCAATTTTGAGAGGTGTGGAGAGAGATGCGTGGCTTTGGACTCACTCTGAACCCAGCTGCTTGTCAGTAGATCTGCACCTTTGTAACATTTGTTGGTCTATTCAGGGAGCAACAGCTAAAGATAGGATGGGCAGGTTTTTAAACCTTGCCTGGATTTGCATTCTAGCTTAATTTAGTGGAAATAAGCATGAGCAGAGATACCATCTAGCTTCAGGGAATGAGCTTGCCTGTTGTTTCTGTTGCAGCAGTTGGTGTGAGGTTTGTGGTTGTGTGAGCTGAAGTGGTTGTAATGGGCTTTTAAGAGAGCAGAGCTGGCTGGGGGCTCACAGTATGGCCATGGGGTGAGTGGGGTGGTGATTTTCCAGATCTAGAGTCACGCAGGACCCCAGTCCTGAGGGTGGGGTGCTGCTATAAGAGGCCATTAGTCTTATCCTGTAGGAAGTAACTGACACCACAGTGGTAGCAGCTCACTCTCCCCTAAAGCTGCCCTGGGTGATGCGCAGTGCCTGGTGATTTCAGGTACTCCAAGTCTTGAGTGAAGTAACTGTATGTCAGAGCTTAACTTTAAAGGTTGTACTAGCCTTCAGGGCAGTCCTGGGAAGCCTGGGCATGTTAAGAGCATTTTGGGGCATCAACTAAGGTTAAATAATCTGTAGAGTTTGTAGAGTTTGTCTGTGGTGTGGTGTAACAGAAAATAATCAAGATTCCTTGTAAGCAGTAATTTTAGGTTCAAAAGCCCTAAGTCTGATTAAGTGACCAGGTAGGGGGGAGAATGTCACAAACCTACTGTGGTTTTCCTTTTCCTTGTGCTGAAGAAAACTCACTGGTAGCTGATTTTTTGGGGTAGATTTGTTTGAAATTAGATTATTCAGGATTTGGATACAGTGTAATGAGATTAAACCTTAGTGAATTGGGGAAATTAATCATTCCTAGTTTTAAAAGCAAACATCATCTTTCAGGTGTGTACCAGTACATACTGTTGGGTAAAATATGCCAGAATTGTCCCAGTTGCTTTTTTACCCTGCAGGCACACCCTCTGCATTTAAGGCAGGCTGCTGGTGTAAAAATTGTGGCTTAAAGACATTAGCACCATAGTGCTGTTAATCGTCTGCAGGAATTGGGAATTGCATTAAGAGTGCCCTGAGTGAGATTTCGTCTCTCATCAATTGGATTAGAGGTGGACATCTGGGTTCTGGTGGATGTGATCTCCTTGGGCTCTGTACACCAGGTTTGGGGAAACCTCTGCTCTTACTCGGATTGTCTTCAAGGAGGATATAGGTGTTTTTCACTTCTCTTTGCCGTTCAGTTCAGGAGCTTCCTGGTTGCACTGAGGCTTTGGATAACCCATCCCACACTCCTCTGTTTGTGTTCTCTCCTGCTGACATGGTGGTGTAAGCTGTTTTTTCTAGGTTATTTTAAATAGAGCTGACTGAACTTCTCATTTTACAATGATTACCGAATGCCTTTTGTGAGTGAAAGCTAGTGAAATAGGAGTGCTTCTAGCTTCAGTTTGGTGTAGCTACTGTTTCCATTCTGGGAGGTAGCCATACCTCAGCTAATGCTCCTTCCTTTCTTGAAGTCTCTTCTTGATGTTAAGGGATGGAGGCATTTATTAAATGATAGCCCAGGAGTACTTGCTCCTTGAAATCCCTTCCCAGTCCAAAGTAGAGCTTTGTTAAAGAGAATTAGTAAAGGGATTTGCCAAGGTTCAAGTCCAATCTATGTGCTGTCACATGTGGAAGACCTTGTGTGTTTAAAATAGTTGAAGTTGCTTGTTTCCTTGGAAAGGCTGGTGTTAGCTGAGCCTGAGTAGAAGCTGGGCATGACTTCTAGGCTTGCTGTGAAACACTGTGAGGTTGTTTGTCTACCTTGCAATATCCTGATCTTAAAGTTTTTCATCCCCAGTCTGCTCTGCACACTTGGTCTCCATGCTTCCTGCATTAAATATGTAGGATATGAGAATCATGCTAAAATGTCATATTTAACTGTCCACTACCTGGATTGCTTGCCTATAGCATAAGTGTAATCACTTAAATGTGAGTGTTCTCCAAAATGAAAGGGCTAGAAGAGGGGAGGGCAATACAAACCAGCAAAAATAAAAGGAGCTGTGCTTTCCTGTAGATGAAAATCAGTCGGTGTGAGGAGAAGTCTCAAAGATGAACTATTCACTTTCCTTAGATTTTTCTTTCATCACAGCAGCCGTTGAGGTCACACAGCTAAAGGCTGCTAGTTTGCTGCCTCCTGTTGCCTTTCTTTACTGATCCATACACCCTCTCAGGTCTCTGTGAATCTGCTGCTTTCCTGTGTTTGTGTTCCCCAGAATAGCTGATTATTCTCTAAAAAGCAGGCAGTTCAGCATGTATCTCAAAGCATTGATGAGCACAGAAGGGAGTGACAGAAATGGAATCTTCACAGCCATCTAAGTGCCATCTCTAGGAACAGGACTTGATGTGTAGGATTTGTACTGTTCTGACAACTCATTTTCACAGCAAATGAAGTGGTTTATCTAAGTGTTAATACATAGATGGAAACAGCAAGTGAAGTTACCGTGACACTTAACATTTTTTAATTCATTATGAGGGGTCCTCCAAGGTGAGTTGGCTGGCTGTAACTGGAGAAAATGGATTTGAGCTGAAATCGGTTATCTTCAGTTATGAGAAATTAACTTTTTGTTGTGTGTTTTGCTCCAAGACTCCCCATAAAAGCTGTGTGGAAGGGTTTATTAGCCTCTTTGGAGGCTAGAGGGACTGCTTGCAGATCCAGTGTGCTTGCTTGCTGGTGTGAACTCACTTCCAGCCAGGGAGGGGTAGCTGGGAGCAACAGGTATGATAGTTTCTGATGAGGGCATCACAGCTGAAGGTGTGGGACATGCACATGACATGACAAATGATGGTGATGACTTTAAAACTGCTGAAAGTATTATTTTTATTTTACTTCCCTGTGGAGTGTGGGGTGAAAAAGAAAATCAAAGCTTCTGTTCAGCTCAGCAGCTTTTTAATGCATCTTGGGGAATTCTGAGTCTTAAAAGATGAGAATTGCTTCTGAAGAAATATCTGTGAATTGCATTGTTTGGAAATGTGTAGGCTGAACTACTTCTGCTCTGGCAAGGTCATCATGCTCAAATGTCAGGCCTTTAATTTTGCCTCAAAGACTGATGGCTTGTGAAGTCAGTGACACTGCCACAGACTGAAAACTTATTTGGCAAGTGGATCAACGATTTGATCCCTATGTAGGTCATGTAATTCCCTATGGAAGTGGTTCTCTTGATCTCCAGCAGTTCTGGCTGAGAAATGTTATTTTTCTGCCTGGGTTTATTTTGTGGAAATGGTTGATCCCAGGTTATGTATGCTTGTGCAGAAGCTTGTGGTGGCACAGGAGGCTGGGAGTGGGACTGGCTCTGCTGGTGGCTGTGGAATGCTGCTGAGGGTGCACTTGTGAAACTCTCCCAAGGCACTTGACCTGGTCAGGCTGTCTGCCATCCCAGAGCTGGAGCTGCTTAGCTTTGCCCCATGATTTCTGACCAGATTTTACTGAGAGGGTAGATTTTTTTCTAAAATTTTTTTTATTTTTCTTACTTGAAGACCAAATGAAGCCCACAGTGGGGCAGAGCATTGCCTAAAGGTGCCACATTTGCACTGGTGTCTTTGTAACTAGCATGGTTATGGGAAGATGAGTTTGCAGCAAACTTCTGTGTCTGAATCTGATTTAAATTCCTCTAGCTTGTGGTAGAAAATTTATTGTAAGGCACAGGGAGATTTAGCCAGAAATTTAACAAAATAACTTGAGGATTAAAAAAAAATGGTGTGTGCCAGGTGGCTGGCCTGACATGCTGCCTTTTTGACTTGTCTCTTATCTCAGTTACTGGAGGGATCTATTGGTAAATGATTGATTGTTGTTCTGTGCTCCTGGAGTTGCCTGAAACTGCCAAGACCAGCCTTGCTCTCTGCTCAGCATGCTGAGGAGTCTCACTTTGCCCCACAAAGCCTTCCTGTGCATATTATGGAGACTCTGCTGATCTCTCTTTCTGCCCACACTGAAATGTTCTAGGCTTGAGTGTGTCAAGTACGGGAGAACATTTTTCTCAAAGGTGAGGAGAGATCTCACAGCCAGCTGAGAAAGCCTTGCTGATGTTCTCCTTGTGCAGGGACTGGCTGCGTGGACCTGATAGCTTTGAGCTGCCACAGCAGGGCAAAGCATTAGCTGGAAAAATAAATGAACAAAGGAGGGTGGCAGCAGCTCGGCAAAGTCAGGTGGAGGTATGTAAACTAGTGCTGCTGCATACTCATGTGTGAGAGCTATGTAGATTGACCACTTCCTTGGAGAGGAATACTTTTGATGCTGGCTGGGTGCCATTGATGAGACCTGTTCAGTGAGGTTACGTGCTTTGCTTGTGGTCATGAAGGCTTAGCTTCAACTGCTCAAATAAATCCAGGGTTCTTGTTCACAAAGCTTAAGGTTACTGCTCCCCCCTCCTTTTCAAGCTACATGCATAGATAATTGGCTGAACAAACAAGAGACAAAACTGCTCCCAACAGAATAATAACTGCTTTTCACTGCCACTCATCCAGTCAAGTGACATCTGGAAGACTCTCTGGATAGTCACAGGAGGTTTGGTGTGTAACAGGAAGATGCAAAGAAGCCAAATCCTACAGCTGTCAGTGTTCTCTGTTTTTTCATGCTTTTGGATGGATTCTGCTGCCTTGATTTCTTCTCTGTTTATGCAGGTGCTTACAGCTTGCACCCCAGCCACGATGTTCTGTGACATAAGTACCCAACACATGAAAAAAGCAGATGAATTAATTACTTTCTCAAACTTATAGAGGTGCTGTGGGGATTAATTAGTTCTGACAAAGTGCTTTCTGTCTGGGATGTCAAGCTGATGTTTCAGGACTAATGGTACTGTTCAGTGAAACTATTTAGTTTTCCTCAAATGGCTAATCACTGTTTTTAGAGGAATGTACTCTGTGGAAGAAATCTTCATTGATTTAAAGCATGCAATAAACAGTATTGATTTTTAAGAGGCAGTCATTTGTATCTGCTCTGCACAGAGTTGAGATGTAAGGTGCTCATGTAACTATTTTGAGCTACGATGTAAGTGAAACTATTGCTTAAATGATCATGCAACAACTTGAGAATTTCTCATGTGTGACTTACATCTGCTGGAATATCCTCGTAAAGGAATCTAGGGCAGTCCCAGATCCCCCAGCCACAGAGAGGGATCTCTGGGTCACCTGTGGAGGAACAGCCAAAATAATAATCTGAACACTTAAAGCATCACAGGAGAATGTAGGTAGCCCTATAACTGCTATGTAAGGCTATGGTGTGGATAACTTTGTAGTTAATTTTGCTTGTGCCAGGCACAACTTTTGATTTCATGTGGTGTCTGAACCTCTGCAGCTGCTAGAAGATGTACTGGTGGCTCAGCTGTGCAGGCTGTCCCCTTGTCAATGGGGCATCCAAGCTATCCAGTGCACAATCCTGCTGAACAGCCTTAGAGAGGCTTGGGTAGATTGCCACCAAGGGTTGGCAGCAGTAATCTGTTGGACCATGATAGATGACCCGTGGTTGAGTGGGGAGAGTTTTCTGACAACCTCGTTCTAGTTGCTTGAATTTCTCATAGCTGGAGTCTGTGAAAGATTGTTTTTGGGCTGCTTATCCAAATTATCTCCAAGGGAATTTGGGTGGAGATGATAATGGAAGGCACTTGATTGTCACATATGATGCAGTTCTGCAAATTAGCCTATTTCCTGTGAAGTATCTTGGATTGGTGGCCCATCTTGTGTGGTGGTGCTGGGTCATCCAGCCCGATTAAGGCTGCTGAGAAGCTGGCAGTTGTGCTGTAACTCTTTGTAGGGTGTATTTTGTCATATTTGTTTGGTAGAAGTGTATTTCTCTGTAGCTGCTGAAATGGAGGAGGTGAGGGTGGGACTGGGGACATGAGTAGCTCCATAGGAGATGGGTAGTTGTCCTGGGCTGGCAGGGCTCAGAACAGGCAGGGAAGGGTGGACTCTTCCTATCTGCATTACAGTAGGGCACTGAGGACAAGACTAAGAGTCCTTAATTTACACCAGGAGAGGATTAGATTGAATATTAAGAAAACTTTCTTCACCAAAAGTGTTATCAAACATTGGAATAGGCTGCCCAGAAAAGTGATGGCATTGCCATCTCTGGAGATATTTAAAAGCTGGGTAGACAGTGCTGAGTGACGTCGTTTACTGATGGTTTTGTCAGTGTTAAGTTATAGTTGGGCTCACTGATCTGAAAGGTCCCTTCCAACCTAGACAGTTCTTTGATTATGTGGTGCTCCAAAGCCAAAACCTCTGCTCACCCCAGTGCTGCTTTCCCCGAGGGGAAATCTTCAGCCTGTCTGCTGCCTGCTCCACAAGGCTCCCTGAGGATTTATGAGGGTTTCCAAGACAGCGTGTCTGTGTCTGATGTCACTGATGGAGGAGATGTGACAGTTCTGCTGCAGTGTGAGCAGGGTAAGGCTGAGGCTGGTTTAGTGATGCTGCTCTTCTCTGACTTTTGAAATGCTCTTCAGATGAGGTTTTGCTGTTCAGCCTTGACCTCCTCTGGAATGGTGCTGCTTCTGTTCCTTAGCATCTGGTGTAGCTTTGGTTCAGCCTTCTGGTTGCTCCTTTTTGCTGTTTTGACGGGACAAGAGTGGCTCAGCTAGCTAGAGATGAGCATCAGCAGCTACTTTGTTCTTTCTAGGATATTTTCCAGCTGCTCTGTGTGACTGGTAGAGTGATGCTGAGGTTGTGGCTTTTTATTAACTACTGTCACTCTCAATTCCTGTGTAGCAGGGAAACTCTTCTCAAGGGCTATTTTGGCATGGAAATTAACATTTTCTTTAAGATAAAATGCTGAGGCTTATCTAAAGCAAGGTGACCTGTACTGTATGCAGTGTTCCAGATGAGTGTTTCATATTCAGGGTTTGTTTGGGTTTTTTTTCTTCAACATGCATATGACTTTTGTATTGCATTGTTTTAGCATAGTTGAACTTGACATGAAATCGGCTCTTTGAACAGATTTCTTTGTTGGAGCATGTATGTGGTGATGTTCAGCTGTATTTGACTATTGGTGTATGTTGACCCTGCAGAGAATGAGAAGGTTAAACTCTTCTCTTATTCAACATTTTTCAACACCTGATCTGTCTCCACTTCAGTAGTCAGTTCCCACTTGTTTAAGTTTTTCTGGAATTCCTTGAAGTTCTGTCTAACATTCAGCTAACCTAAATAGCTTCTCAGCCAGCAAGGCAGTAAGCCAAACATGCAATTTCACTTATGTCACTGGTACGCATTTTACACTGCAAGATCTAAACATCGAAGTTGATCTATTGTGCTGATGGGCCACTAATGATTTAATTTTACGTGGACATATGCGTAGAGGACTTTAGGCTGTTTAACATCTCCTTCTCAAAGTTCTCCAGTATTGTAGATGTAGGCAAATGTGTCTGGTAAAGAGATCTCCTGACAGACCAGAGGGTGTTCTATCTTATTTTAACTGATGAAAATGAAATGTCGTGGATGCTGCCACATCCCATGGCTTTTTGTGACACTGAGGATTTGCAAGATAGATCAGACTTCATAACTTTCCTGGTTTTTGCTTTTTAATTTTGGATGTGGAAGCTTCCAGATTTAACTGATATCTAGTCTATCAGATACAGCTTTACAGTTGATATGGTCTGTAATTCCAAACAAAGACAGATATATTCTCATTAATGATCTGTTAATTATTCCTAGACTATTGTATGGCATTGTTAGTCTCTCATGCAGCTGGTAATTAAATTTAGAAGGTATCTGCCATCATGGTCTTTACTGGATGCCAAGGAAGGCATAACCTGGGTATAAATATTTTCTTAAAGCGTATGTTTGCTCACCTGATCCTTTACACTCCTTGGGCATTACCCCTCAGTACTGAAGATTTCTTTTTAGGAGCAGAACGTGTGGTTGAAAGGGGAGGTGTATGTGACTGAGGAACCTGTCTTGGTCATTTGCATAAGGGCTGGCTGCAAAGAAAAAAAATCTCAGTTTGCAGAGACAGATTTGCAACTGAGCCAGTCACACCGAGTTCTCCACTCAGTCTTGTTTTCACACATCCTTTGTAAATGCCACTCTTATCCCTAAAGCAAATGTTCGATGTTGAATTTTCTCATCTTTATTCTCTATTTGCTCAGTAGTCTATAGCTAGTTCCCCACCATGCTTCCTGGTTTATTTTCCATCTGTTTTTCAGACACAGGTTCCTACAGCTTTTGATGGTGATCCTGGTGAGTTGTGTTGCATCTTCTGTAGCTCAGGTGGGCTGGTGTGCCCACTCTGGGTTCAGGTGCTATGGTGGTTCTTCCTTCCCATTGGGTAAAAATTCCTCTATTAATGGAGGAGATGACTGCAGCTGAATGTGCCACAGTCCACAGCCAGGTTTTGATGTGTGAGCAGGCAGTGACTATTTGGTGATTGGAGGATGTGGTCTTGTGTCAGATTGTGTCCCATCAAGTCTCATGGCTCCCTGCTGTTGGTCAGCAAGACTCGAGGTGGGACTCGATGGCTGTTTGCCTTTTCTGAAAAGAGACAAGTTACAGCGAGTCCTTGCAAGAGGAAGACACAGATGCTGTCAACTGCTCAGTGTTGGGTGTCTTGCTGTATGGTAACAAGAATGAGAACAGCCCAGGAGGTAATTCACACCCATATGGCTCTGCTTGGAAGTCTGCTTGTGACACTTGTCTGTCTGATGGAGTGCTTCCTGTCACTAAGTGTTCCTTTGCAATCAGACTCATTATAGAGTAGCCTTGCAGCAAAATAGCCTAAAGTAAATCATTTTAAGCAAGTGACCTTTTAAAGGCATTATTGTTTGACTTGCTTCAGATGTGTGGCAACACCTCTCTGAAGGACAGTAATGCCTCTTACCCAGTATTTTGTTGAAGACAGGCTGAAGTGATGCTGGGATCCAGCTGCTTCATGATCATATCTGATGAGAAGTGCAGGGAATAATGGAGGCATGTCAGAACAAATTAAGGATTTCACAATATTTTTTTTAATTTAAATCTTTTCCTAAATGTCCATAGAGTGTTAACTTCCCTTTAGCTGGTGTCTCAGTAGTTGAAGGCAAGCTGTTGGCCTGTCATGTCATGCCTTTATGTTCCCTGCTCTGATGTTCAGAACCCTCTTTTCTCCTGTGATTGCTTCTTCTGCTTTCTCTTCCACAAGCCGTATAACACTGTTACTTCATTCTGCTGTGGCCATGCTTACAGGGTATTTAAAGCCTTTTATAAAATGAGAGTTTTGCCTGATGGGAGGAGTTCACAGAGTTGAAAAAAGAGGGGGGAGGGTGAGGTGAGGTCAAGAAAAACACTACAGATAATAGATTCCCAAAAATGCAAATTTGTTTAAGCAGCTCCTTAAAAAGAAGGGAGGGAGTAAGGAATATAAGATTAAAACCTGTGTTTATATACATGTAGAGGCTGGAAGCAAAGCAATTCATTCATAAATATACAATAGGATTTATGTCATGGTGAGAAGTGGTACATGCATATTCATGTGTAATTTGCAAATCCTTTAGTGATTAAATACTTTACTCGAAACTGTAGAACTAAATAACCTTGTTGAAATGAGATGTCCAAAGGCTCTCATGCTCCTCCAGTGAAGGGAAAAGGCTGGATGGTGTAATAGATCTGATACTCCAATTTTCACTCATTAAAAGATTTTTGATGTGTTTTAGGCGTTATTTGATTAGAATAATCAGCAAGTCTTGAACAAAACATGAGAAACGGGGACTTGAAGGAAGTACTGTAGAGCTTATGCTAAGAGAAGCAAATAGACTTGGAAACTTGTTAAGATGTTTTTGCCAACTGATTTTAATGTCCAATACCTTTTTCTAAGCTTTTGTACACTGTAGGAGAGGAAGGAGGCAGATGAGTGACAGAGCTTAGAGTGCTCAGAGAGTTCTTGGGAGTCTCGTAGAAGTACCCTTTGTTACAAAGTGAATCACCTTTAAAGGATGTAGCCTTAGTTCTTCATGTTGGAGTAAAAAAAATAATGTGAGTGCATGGTTGCAGTTGCTTTTGATTTTCGGAAGCTATAAAATCTTGCAGATGAAGTGTGCACTTTCCAGAATTGTGAGTGGGGAAAAATAAAAAAAAAAATAATTGTTTCATGCGATTTGGGCTGTTATGGCCAGTGAGTGCTCTGTGACAGCACAGCTTCTGGGTGGGATGATGTGACTGGTTTATCTTGTCTTTCTGCCATTGGGCTAAATGTTAACTCTGCAAATGGCAACTGAGAGGTGTCCTCCTGGAAAAAAGAGACTTCAGTTTATGCCTCTAATAATGCTGGGATAAGATTGGACTTGTCCTGCAATTGTTATCTGCTCTGTGCCTTTGGAATTAAAATTCTGCTCAGTTCTTAAAACTGGATGTGAGCATGTTCAGTTACATCAACCTAAATACTCAGTTTGCCCTTTGAGAAAGCTGTAGTTTATTATTTTATCTAGAACCTCGGAGAGCATTGCTTACTGCACTCCTGGTATTCCTGAGGTGCATTTTGGCCTTGGTCCTTTTTCTACTTTTATGAGCAGTTTCTCCTTTGTGTGTCAGTTTGTGTGGAGCAGGATTTTAAGTACATCTGTGGCTAAGTAAGAAAAGCCAGGAGAGTACTCTTGTTCTTTTCTCCTCTCTGAGTTTAGTTCCTCTTGGAAAGTGGTGATGTCTGATTTAGCTTTCAGGCTCCTGCTTTGTAACAGCCTGCTTCTGGGATGTTTTGATTCAACTGAACAAGAAAACATGGCACTACACTCAATACACTAAGGACTCCATGTACGTTGTTCTGGCTGGCACAGGTGTAACAATTTGCCCTTTTAGTCCTGTTTACTTGTTTTTCTTCCTCTGTCACAGGTAGGGTGTACTCCATGGCAATCAGAGAGGAGCCCTGGACTCCTGTTTGCTGTCATGTGTTGTGATTGGGGAGGCAAGTAGCAGAGGTGATGTCCCTTTGGTGCATGGAGGCTCTGCTGTACAAAGCTGTACTTGGGTTGATGTGAAGTAGTGTTTCCAGGTAACTGAAGTTGTTGCTTTTACAATGAGCACTGAGAATTCATCGTTGTCTGCCATGTCAGAGCATCAGTGTGCCTGGGCTGGTGGCTGATCACATAAGGGGATGAAAATGCATCACTGGATATTTGAAGAATTAGTGTCATAGAAAGGACAAAATTAGGGTAAACAGTTTACCTTAGGCTGAACCCTGTGGGTGACTGGGGTTTATATGGTGGACACTTAGTGGCTCAGGCACAGGCAAGGGAATGGCTGATGCTCACAGTGTGATGTTTCTGATTACTGTGGGGCTGTATGACTGGGTTTATGGCAGTATTTTGCCTTATATACTAATGAGAAAAAATAGAAGGGATTAATTTATTAACAAATCTCATTTTTGGAGACTTGCTGGATGGGATGTGTACAGTTACAAAGCTGCCCCTCAGCTTTGTAACTGTAAGTAATTGCCTCTGGATCCAACTCAAAAGAGTGCAGTGACCAATGGTAACCACTCCTGCTTTTGCTGGTGGAAAAGACAAAAAGCTTTGCCCTAGTGCTTGGTTGTGGCTGGAGTGCATCATTCAGTCTTGTTCTCTTGTGCTGCTGTGGACCTGGAGCAGGTCGAGGAGCCTTTTGGCTGTGGGAGGTGGCAATTCCTTCAATCCTGGTGCCCCTCTGTCTCCTCTCTGAGGTCGCTGGCACATAAAATTGCTCCCTCTCTATCTGGGCATAGTTGTAGCTGCTGCAGTAAGTTGGAAATGGCCCAAGGACTGTCCTTTGCAGCAGTGACCTGCTGGGTTGGAGCAAACTTCCTGCAAAGCATGGTTCTGGAAGTCAGGGCTGGCTCCTGAGCTGCAGTCAGTGTGGATGTGCTAGTCCAGCAGCACAGGTGGTGAGCACAGCTCCAGCAAGGCAGCTGTGGTGGCACTGCTAGTTTGTGGTTCAAAGCTGACAGCTTAACTATGAGCTTAATGCTTTCTCAGCACTGCACTGAGGACTGTAATTCCATCTGCTGCAGAACTCTGAAGGTGACACCTAAAAAAGCTTGTGCTTCTTTCTGCAGCTCCTCCCAGTATCTCCTGCAGGCATAACAGGAGGCACTGCTTTACCTGCATCTTGGCCTTACTCAACTCAGTGTGTGGTTGGTTGCTTGGGAGCCTGTCAAAACACTCAGCATTCTTCTCTGAAACACCTTAAGAGAGAATTTCAATGTCACATTTCATTCATCTCCAGCACTGCAGTTACTGCAATACTGCTGTCCTTTGTATTCTTGGGTCTGGAACAGCAGCAGCATCTGTTTATGCCATTGATTTGGCAATTATTAGAAGGACATTGAACAAAGGACATTACTAATGGGAGGAGGAGAGTCCTGAGACTCTACCAGAAGGATCTGTGTTTTTAATAGTTTTGCAGATTCATCACTGATTTTGGACTTCGATAGCAAGTTGGTTCTCTGGGTCAGTCAATGTTAGCTAACAGATGCTAGACAAGGGCAAGGGGAGTATTTAGTTTGCCAGACTTTCAGCTTTGT
Source organism: Turnix velox (assembly GCA_013400935.1). Classification (NCBI taxonomy): domain Eukaryota; kingdom Metazoa; phylum Chordata; class Aves; order Charadriiformes; family Turnicidae; genus Turnix; species Turnix velox. The sequence goes on along the minus strand of VZTY01009623.1, from coordinate 668,842 downwards.
CTGTCCAAACAGGCTGAACAGCAGATAATGTTTTATTCACCTGAGTTGGTAGAAGTTAAGATATGTGTTGAGAATCTTGCATTGATGGTGTAGATCAGCATTTGGGCAGAAATTAATATGAATATAATATGAAAATATTGGCAGGGAAGTTGCATTTCATTCAGGTGCTGGTGGTGAAGCAGAACTCAGTTAAGCAGTAAATCTTCATCCTGTGAGTCCTTGTGGTGTCTTGCTTAAGACTAAGTATGTGGACCTATAATGTTAGATCCATTAAAAACAGCTTTGACTTAGAAAGGAGGATGGAAATAAATGGATGAGATCTCAGGTAGTTTCTTGAGCAACACTGATTGAAGTATTGAAGGAATTTTCGTTATAGATAAGTCAAAGCTGAGGCCACTGATAATTTGCAGGATGCTTGATGGTGGGAGAGCAGCAACCGTGGTGTGTATGGGCTGTACTTCTTGGTCTCTGCTCCCTGCTGGGTTGGTACCTGCAGAGCTCTGCTTCCCACAATTCCCACCTCCCCAGCTGCTTCAGTTTTTCCCAAAGCATCTTGCTACAAATACTGGTTAAGGGTTACAAAGCCTGCTAGTTATGGAGGAAACAAATGTTGTTGAGGGATCTTCGAGCAAAATGGTATTTTATGCTGTCTGGAAAAATGCCTAGAATTTTCCCCATTTTTTTGAGGTATGCATAAAAAAGGGAAAACATGACTGAGGTAAGCTGGACAAGAATGTCTTTTTAACAGTGCTAGTTTTACAGGATTTGAATTGGACCTAGAGAAGGCTGTCTGAAGGAATTTGATTGTAAAAAAAAAAAAAAAAAAAAGCTGTTCTGTAAATTCCAAGGAATGATAACTGGACAGCCGGAATGTACAGAGAGACAACTTATTCAAGAATTGGACATCTCTTTGACATGTGAACATCCCCTTGTGGAGCTTTTATGTTGGAAGTCGTGTTGATTGCCCTAGGTGAATTTGTTAGCACTTTCTTGAGTGAGACAGGTGGATATATAAAGGAGTTGAACATAGCAATTGAGTTGCTAATGAGCTTGGCTCTTAAGTGTGGAATTTTGGAAAGTAATGCTGCTTCTTGTCTCATTCCTCCCAGTGAGACTGGCTGTGCTCTGGCTGATGTCCCTGCTGACCTGTGGCATTCTGGCCCCACAAGAAAATCTCAGGAAGAAAATGTCTTGTGCCTTAAAGCACCTGCAGATCACGTGGCTTTTCTGCTATGTGGTTCTGTGAGAAGAGCTAAGGGGTATCTACACCATCTTTTCCTCTTGCTTCCTTTTACAGCTTCTCTCTGAAAACTGAAAGAGAATATAGCTGATTACAGATGAACAAGTGCTGGGGCCTGATAAAGTATAAAGAAAATGTGTACTGTACTAGGTTTGTGTGCTCAATGTGAGACTTCTCAGAGCTTATTTTGATCACTTTGTGTTTTCCAAGACAACTCTTACAGTTGCTGTCTTCTTTCTCTGACTTCCATTTTCATGCTTCTCTTCCCTATGAGTAGCTTGGCTTGACTCTACAAAGTCACTATACAGTATTTTGTGCTTTACACACCAGATGCTAAAAATCTTTCTATTTTTGGAGCTTATATTACATAATGTTGCTAAATGGGTGGTGCTTAGAAGGTAAAAATAGAAATTCCAATGCCAAATACATCCCCCTGAAAGTACAGTGTGAGAGAGATGGGTATGTGATTCTTTAGGCATTCCACATTGTGAAGCCATGCTGAGGGCAAACTGAATCAGAGTGGTGATGTTGGTTATTTGGAGATCTAGGAAGCTTATATGAAATCCTCCACAAAAGAAATTCTTCAAAAAATTTTTAAGAATTTACCTGTAAAGCTCTGGAGAGAGCTGTTGCCCAAAAAGTAGTGGGGGCTAAATCAGGCATTAGTAACTAGGGGCAAAATGATTGATGGGGACAGACAGCATCCCTGTTTAGAGTTATTTGCCTGGCAAACTTCTAGGACAGGGATCTCCATCTGGCGTGGGCTTGGCTGTTGAGGAGTAGCTGCTGTCATTGGGAGCAAGGTGCCTGCCTGCTGGTGGCCTTCTGCTGGGGTTGAACCTGCCAGGCAGGGCTGCTGCTTCTCACCTTGGCCTTTGGTCTTCACAGCCCATCACCTGCACTGCTTCTTTGTCCCTGCCAACATCTCCCTCAGGGCTTTGGAACATGGCTTAAACATTGTGCCGTGCTCAGTTTGCAGACGCTGGGAGTGGTAAAAAGGGAATGGGGATTTTGAGTGTGGCTGGGGGAGCAATGTGTGCTGCAGGGGTCACACAGAGCCAGGCACTCAGCTTTGTATTCAGATGGGCTGGCCGGGGAGCTGCAGACATTCCAGATACTTGTGTTCCTTTTGGCTGTATCCAGGCACGCACACACAAAGAGCAAGATGCGTGCAGTGAAGTATAAATCCCAGCCCCTAATGACTCAAAGCAATTGTCGTGTGCACATACATGCTTAACAGATTGTATAATTAGCTGGCTTTGTAAGCAGGCAGTATGTATGATTCTCCAGCACTTATCTTAGGTGGTATGAGCAATGTCTCTGCGGACCCTTCAGTTTGTGAAGCCTGCTGGGCAAGAGAGAAGGGTCTGTATCCCTTGTGCCTAGAGCAGCAAGCTCCCGAGGTCCTTCCTCAGAGCCCTGGCTGGCTGGTTGCTCTTTGCCTTGGGTGGCTGGTACTGGGCTGATTTGACTGTCTGCTCCAGGAACACATGGCTGTCCCCAAAGGCATCCTTCAGAGACGGGCTCATTGCATTGTGTGGCAAGTTCTTCAGTGTGCACCTCATGGGGAGTGACTAGAGCCCTCCCCTTGGCCTGTGAACTTGATGAGGCTTTGACCCAGGCTGCCACTTCTTTTTTATATGAAACATTTGATTAGAAATGGTAATCCTGGAGGTATGAAGCCTTGTTGCAGAGGGCGGGATTGCTGGCAAAATTGCTGCTGGGATGTTGTGTCAGTAGAGCAGAGTAGCTAGCTGGGGGAATGCTGCAGTCTGGGAGATGCCGAGGATGGGAGTGCACAACTGAGCCCAGGGCTGTGTGCTTGGGATTGCACTGGAGCTGGGGAGGAGCTAGCAGGGAAGTGAACTCGACCTTGAAAATCCTTATCGAGATGAAAAGGTGCAGTCACTGAGCACATTCCTCCAGCCGGGCTGGGCACAGCATGCTGCCTGGCAGGGCTGGTGGTGAGCCTGACAAACAGCTCCCTGTCAGGTCTTCAGGACATTGCTTCCTGTCTGTCAGTCTTGCAAGAGGGCATCCGTGTGTCCAGCAGCAGGGCTGGCCTCATCCAAGTATGCCTAAGGGATCAATCTCTAAACCTGACTGATGCTGTGCACTTAATTTATAAGTAATAATGAGACTAATGGCAGTATTAAGGCAAAGCTTGGCAGCTGGAGATGATGGGCCACTCAAGAGGACCAGTTTTAATTATGATTCCATGGCAGATGAAGCTCATCTATGAGTTCAGTGCCCAGAAATCTGGTGAGCAGCCAGATGGCTCATCACAACCAGCGAGGGGGGTGGCAGCTCCCCCCAGCGCTGCCTCTCTTCCTGATGCTCCTCTGTCTCTGGTGTGCTGACCCTGCTGTAAATTCACTCTTGGGAGCTTCTGTGTTACTGAATGGAGGCAGCTGGGGGAGGGTACAAGAGAGAGCAGAGCTGTGAACTGGGAAGAGGAATAAGGAGAGAGTGAGCAGGGTTGAAGATGTGAGGGGATGCTCTTTATGTGAGCCACAGACCCTCAGCCTGACTCTGCTGATGCCTTTGTGCTGTGGGTGTCATGGAGTTCTGCCTCACTCCCCTGCACTAGCAACGTTTTTGTACAGACATGTGCCCTTTCAGGTTAAGAAACTGCATTGCCTAGAAATTGAGGTTTTTTTAAACTACTTTTTTGGGTGCGTTTACTCCTAAAGCACTTCCCAGGAAAGTGTTATGGTACAGATAAGGCAGCCCTTACAGTGTAAAAGAGAAGTTAACACTTACTGCTACGTCTGTATGTGCTGTGGAATGATAAATGCTGTGTTACTAAAGAAATCTGAGTATGGTTACAGCTTGTCCATGACAGCACTTCTCTTACTGATTCTGTGCTGCAATATTGGGAGTAGATACTTAAAATTTATTGGAGGTCTTTTTTTCTCTTGACAAGGATAGAACAGAAACCTCTCTCCATTGCAATAGGAACTTAATTTAGTGTACTCCATTTTTTCTTGGAGGAATCTAGGTGTTTGGCAGTGTCTTTTAGGTAACTCCTTTGTATGCTTTCTTTGCTTAGAGTATTCAGGTAAAAATCTTGTCTCGCTTACCAAATTCAGATCCTTCTCAGTTTTAGAGGACTTTGATGTGTGCTGATGATCTTGGGAAGTTTGGTTTTAGCCCTGCCTGTGGTGCAGTGCTCTTCTCTTGGGGGATGGTGCTGTACTTGCTCCTTCTGGCTAGGACTTGCTCCAGGATGTGGAGACTTGTCACCTGTCTGGATGAGCTGAACCAACTATCTCGGAGTGGTCTGCCATCACATCTGATACTCTTGTGGAAGAATTCTTGGGTCCTGTGAGAGGTGGAGTTCACTCTCTGGAAGAGTAGGAAGGAAATTACAGGTTGAGGTGAATTTGCTATCAGCAAAACTAATTCTCTTGGCATATTATATTGGGAATATTTACAGGACGATTACTGTCCCCACATTGCAAAAGATGACACTTTCACAAACATGCATGCAACTATTTAAATATATCACCTTGCTTTTTTGGTATCTGGCTATAATTGATGATCAGGATATTGTTTATTGCTCACAAGTAACTCCTGAGCCCTTCTACTTGCATCTTCTTTGAATAATTGATTCCAAAGGCATTCACAATCTTGTGTTCGTAGAGGTCCTTGGATAACACTCCCTGCAATAATATTTGAGCTGCAACCAGTCTTGAAAAATGGATTTTTTTGCAAGGAGATTTCCCTGGAATTCTGAAAAATGACACATTGCTGCTGAGATCTGTCTCAAATTTTGTAAATTTTAAGTGAGACAAGACAGCTCAGTACAATGAGGTTTACACTGAATTCAGGAGTTACTGTCCCCTTTCTTAGTCTCATGTACCATTCTAGAGTGTTTTGGAAAAGCTGATTCATTTCTCCTCAGGTTATGAGGTTATGTGCAAAGCAGAGGTAAAGGGTCTCCCATGAGACCCTTTCTTCTGGGCCTGCAGATCTCCAGCCAGCAATTTCTGCCACTATGGAGCTGGCAAGAGGCCTGCAAGGGGGCTTTAAGCTGTGTGAGACAGGTGAGGAAGGGGAGGAATATAAAGAACAAGTGATGTTGTAACTTCTGTGTTAATAGAAATTTATTCTCTTGGCAGAATACACTGGTAGTGGATCACTCACAGTAAGTGATGTTTTTAAGAGTAAATCAATTAAGCTTCCATGGTGATACATGAACTCATGTTTGCTGTCCTCAAATGAGTGAGCAAACTTCAATAGTTGTTGATTTACATTGACCCCGGTGCAATGTGTGAAATACTGAGCTATGTGTTGTTCTTACAGTTGTCTGTAATCACAATTTGGAATAATTATTTTATGGCTTAACTACATAGTAAATCTTGGCTTTGTTACTTTGGATGGAAAGGATGGTAAATGTGTTAGGTTTATACTCTCATTTTGGGCTTCTAACTTTGTACAACTTCCAAAGCTTTACTCTCCCAAGCTTGTTCTAGGCATCTGTTCATGTATTGACATTTCTGTTTATTTTTATACAGTGTGATTTTTCAGGAACTGAGAAGGCATTGCACTAACACTAACAGCAATAGATAGTGAGGCTGATACTATGAATTCCTGTTGCTTCTGTGCTTCAGTTGTTGCATCCATGAGCAGAGTGCTGTGCAACCCAGGCTTTCTCCTCTGGAGCAGAAGTGAAGTGCTGTACTTTCATTTCCATCAACTGTCCTCAGTTCTAACATGCAGGGCTGATTCTGTGGAGATAGTTTTACTTGCCCTTCTTGAAGGATATAGCATATATTACAGTTTGCAGATCAGTGCATGAGTATACCTTCTATTTCTGAATTCACAGTTGCTTTGCAATTAGGAGTTCTGTTTTCTCCTGTACTCCAAATTCATCTTCCACAGATATCTCTGTATTTAGAAGCAGCTAGAAGCAGACTGATTCACAGCTGATATCTGACTTTACAAGGCATTGAAAGGCCTGTGTCCTTCTGGGAGGTTTGGTCTCTCTGGGGTTCGCTTGCCTCAGTAGCTTCCTGTGTGGAGCTAGATTCAGATTTCTTAGTTGACCAGCTGTAAAAGCACCTCCAAAAGGATCAGAGGGCAGTGAAGCAATGTCTCCAGAACTCATCTGGCCATTGCATAAAAGCAAAGTGCTTTGGGCACTGTGCAGAAGAAGGCTTGGAGATGCCCTGCTGCTTGCCTTGTCTGCTCTGCAAGTGGTGTAGAGCTGAGAGCCTGCTAATGTTGCTGTTTGGCATGAGGAACATTGAATAGCTGTACAATTCACTAATAAGGTTTGTATTGCAGCAATAGCAGGCACACAGTCACTAAAGCTATTGTGCAAAGTTAGCAATTACCCAGTGCTAGTGGGTGAAGCAGGGAGCAGCATATAAACTATGTGCATGTAAAACCAGCTTCTTGTACTTCCTTTGCTCCTTTCCATACTGGCAATGCTTGGCTTCTACAGTGGGCAGGTGGGGAACCTTGCTGAGCCCAGTGTTGCCATCCCTGAGCTATTTCCCCCACTTCATGTGCATGGAGGGCCTGATATGTAGCAGTGTTGGAGGAGGTATTTGCTGTCATACTGCTCTTTTTCATGGTAGAGAGAGGACACTCATGCTGGCAAGAAATGTAGCAACATCCTTTTTAACTAATGAAGGGTATTTAATCACCATACACTTGATGAAATCATGTTGGGGTGTGAATGACAAATCTGTCCCCCTTTATAGGCAAGGTGGACAGCCCAGCACTCACTCTGCCCCTGTGTACCACCATCCATGGGACGGCGTGTGCCTGAATGCTGAGGTACAGCAATTGTTCAATACTTGCCTCCTTGCCAAAATCTCAAATATTTACCTTTTTTTCTAACAGGAGTTATTGGTTTGCTAGTATAGGAGCTGTATTGTGGGGGGGGAAGTCCGTTCTGTACACCTCTCTATCTTGAGGCATCCTGCCAATGTAAACTGCTGCCACCCACGCTATAGGCAGCCTTTCAGCAAAGTAGGAGTGCAGGCTGCAGGAACACAGACCAGCCTTCCAGTTCATAATCTCCCAAATATGTCAAGGAACCAGTCTAACTACTCTGTCTGGATGTTTGGTAGAGAATTTACCCCTTGCTGAGAAGTGACCAGTCCCCTTTGAGATCCAGCAAACCTTAAACAGAGAGAGTGAGCTGGATTTGGTGTTGGTTAATCTGCTCAGGCTGTGCAGGTGGCCAGCCTGCTTCTCATTCTCCAAAAACTGAAGGCAAACTTCAAAAACAGCCTGGGCCATTTAAATTACTCACTTGGTTAAGTTCCAACTCTGGCATGCTTTTAGTTCAGTAGTGTTGCACTGTTCTCACCAAGTTGTACCTTACTCTTTTAAAATCTTCTCTGCTTAATTAGTTCAGGAAAGCATGCCATATATACAGGTTGGCAGGCAAGCTAATGTTGTGAGAAGCCTCAGCTCCCGTTTCCTGACTTTTTAACCTTGAGCTATCCCAGGAATTTTGGATTTGAGTGATTAAGGTGGTATGATTGACCTCCTGCCTCTCTCCTGCTAGCAGAACCAGTTTGTTAATCTCCGGGAATTATCTAAAATCTGTAAGTGGTTTTTGATGGTCTTCTGCTCTCAAATAACTTAGTAATTCTTTGCTTTCAAGGATAAATGATCTGTGCTGAGAAGTGCTCTGGTAAGCAGACCCTCACTGTGTGCAGAGGAGAGCCTCTAAACATGTGAGGCTTTTCAGAAGTGGATGGTACAAGCACACAGCTCACCACTAGGCTGATGTAAGTGAGGGAGGTGTGCTCCTTGTGGCTGTTGGGCTGGTAATTTGTGTATTATATAGCTCAGTCCTTCCATGAATCTGTTTGAGTAATAGAAATGTGTTACTCTTAAAGGAATAAACACATTTGTGTCTGGAATGCTCAAAACAGGCATGACTTCAGAGGTCTTTGGTATCCCTAGCCTGCTTTGTGTACAGTCATCCTGATCAACAAGTAACTAATTTCTGTACAAAAAGGAGAGTTCACATGAGCAGATAACATGCAAAAGTAGTAGAGAGATCTTTGAGAGGCTGAGAAGATGCCCGATAACCATGGCAACAAAGGAAACTACTACTGAACACAGCCTTGTGTTCTGAGTTGCTTAGAGATATTGTGTTTGAAATATCCTTTTATTGATGAATAGGTTATAGTTTGTTTGTTATAATTTGGTTTACAGCAACAATTTTGAGTAAGCTGTTTTTCTCAGACTTGACCCCATTTTTAGTGGAGGGTGTGTAGTTCTCTTCCTAGTTCTCCTTCAGCCCAGACAAGACAAGGGCCAGGCTGCAAAGTCCTGCATGCTGCCAGTCACTGAAATGGCATCTCTTTGGGGTTCCTGTGCCTTTCTGTAGGTCTTGGAATAATATCTGGCTTCCAAATCTCAGAAATGCTATATTTAATCTGCCATCACATTCCTTGGAGCGCAGCTAAGAAGCTTCCCTAATCTGTGGTCTCTTATTAAAGGTGGCTTCTGGTTCCCTGGGAAGTGCTTCCTCATTCATAGTTCTCATCTATTCATGGTGGTCTTCAGTTACTCCTTTCTTCTCTCTCTGCCATGGAGGTCTCCCCTTCTGAATCCACTACATTTGGTGAGGTTTTAGTGCAACTGAGGGGGCTGTTTGGCCAAGAGCAGCCTGTTGTGTCATGGTTAGGGTTAGTGGCTGTTAGGGATGAGCTGTTCTCATTCCTTTTTCCCTAAATTACAGTCAGAGTGGGAATCCAAGGGGGTGTTTCTTCCTGCCCAGGTGTGTGGTGATGGGGTGAGGAAAGCTTGGCCAGCAACAGGATCAAGACAGGGCCTCCTCAATGCCACACCTCCAGCCTCTATGGGCAGCTCTCTCTGCGGCCAGAGAAGATGCTCCCAGTGAAAACAGTTACTATGGTGATGGGCAGCCCTGTGGGTTTGAGGGCTGCATTGCTAAGTTGAGTAATAAATGTGTAGGAGTCTATTTTTAAAAGCTTTTGTGAAGGAGGAGATTGTGTAGCCCTAGAAAATTCGCCTGCAAAGTGATAGGGGTTTCTGTGCTGAAGCTTAAAAATAATCATCGCCTGTCTTGAGAATGGGATGACCTCATTAGGAACAAAGAGGCTGGTATGTCACAGCATGGAGGCTCCTGGCAGTAATTTGTGCAGCAGCCTTTGGAGTTGCAGCAGAAGCTCTGCCCATTAGCAGGTTCCTCCAGCTCAGATCCTTGGGGATCTGGTGTACAGTCTGTGTCCCAGCTGGAATTGAGGTGCTTTTAGCCCCTTCTCTCTCTTGGGCTGTGTAGCACGTAATGAGCAGTGAGTTCTATTCAAATGAGAAATGGAGAAATGCAGTGGGGGAGGAAAAAAAAAAAAGTTGAAGTAGAAGCCATTGAAAATAGAACCTGACCTAAAGCTTCTCCCACAAAATTCTTAGTTTATAAATGGCATGAGTGGATATACTTGCCAGAACTTGTAGTTTTGTTCCCTTGCTTAAGTTTTTGCCCGTGAAACCTGGATGCCTCACTCACTGGCACATAGCCTGTGGGTGCAGCAGGGACAGGGCAGGAGCTGTTAGGCTTTGGTAATGATGCTGTAGCTGTAAGAGAAGCTGATGTGAAGGTCCTGAGTGATCCAGGTACTACCTGGATCCTGAGGCAGCAAGCTGATGCTGTTGGTACAGTGAGCTGTGGGAGATGCCCTGCTCCATGGTTTCAATGGTGTGGAGTCATGAAGGATTTTTTGTGAAGCTGTGTGGTCAGTGCTGAGCTCATTAAGATAAGGCTCTAGTGTTTAAATGGCTTTGCTATGTGTGTGATGGGGTTTGAGGAACCCTGCAAACACAGGGATTAAGTGGATTTAGGTGTAGCGTAGAGACTTGTCAATCTACTGCTGGGTTATGAATGCTGAAGGTCCTGCTTACCCAAGTATCTGAGCTTACATCTACATGCACAGACTCGCAGCCATCAGCCTCACTGAAGAGTTGGCTTTGGGCTTGCTAGATTGCTGCCAGGCCAGTGGTTGGCACTGAATCCAGTCACTACAAAAATTGCATTTCCTGGTTTAGGAAGACTCCACCTGGAGTATTGTGGCCAGTTCTGGAGCCCTCAACACAAGAAGGACATTGAGCTGTTGGAGCGGGTCCAGAGGAGGGCCATGAAGATGGTCAAAGGGTTGGAGCAACTGCCCTATGAAGACAGGCTGAAGGAGGTGGGGTTGTTCAGCCTGGAGAAGAGAAGGCTCAGAGGGGACCTCAGAGTAACTTATCAGTACCTGAGGGGGTCCTACAGACAGGCAGGGGAAGGACTTTTTAATAAGATATCTGATGGAGGACCAGAAGCAATGGATATAAATTGGAAGGGGGTAGATTTAGACTTGACATATGAAAGAAATTCTTTACAATGAGGGTGGTGAAACACTGGAACAGGTTGCCCAGAGAGGTTGTGGATGCCCCCTCTCTGGAGGTGTTCAAGACCAGGCTGGACAAGGCACTGAGCAGCCTGATGTAGTGGGAGGTGTCCCTGCCTATGGCAGGGGGGTTGGAACTCGATGATCTTTAAGGTCCCTTCCAACCACGACTATTCTATGATTCTGTAAATTGAGCATTGATTTCTGTTACTTTGTAGTACTAACTCCAGCTCTGTGAGCAGCACCCCATTCCCTGCTCTCTGATCTTAGAACTGTGTTTAACAAACCTTCTGTCAATCAAGAACTTGTTACACAAGGATTATTTGCCTTTAGTTTTCTGTGTAATGAGGTTTTTGATTGACGACAGTGGAGTTGAAGACTGTTGAAAGTTTTTCTGAATCCGGAGATGAGCTGGTTTCCATTTAATAATAGTGTTTGCATATGATAACATTGACTTCCATTTTTATCTGTGTAAGAAGCTAAAGGTGATAAATCAAAAATTGTAAGAAATATAGGAAACCATAAAACTTAAAAATTATGTGACACATAAGCTAGAGTTGGGAAACTTTCTATATCCCACTGTGGGAGCAGGATTTGAACACTGTTGTACAAATGCTTGAGATATTGGGGACAAGTGTTGTGCAGAGATGGAAATGTCTTGGTGTGTTCACTAGCCAGTGTGGGGGCAGTGGCTTTCTCTTTCTTCTACTCTGATCATAGGCTGCAGCATACACCCACATTAGCAAGGTGGGTGTTGCTGATGTGTTTTACTTCAGTTATCAGAATTTGTTTCTGAAACAGTGTCCTTGACTTACTGATGGTACCTGATTTCCAAGGAGCAGTTGCATTTGCTGAGGTAAAGTTACATTGTCCTAGCAGGAGAGGTGCTCCAGCCCTTGTATCATCCTTGGGGCCTCCTCCTGACTGTCTCCAACAGGTTCATGTTGTTCTTACGCTGAGGACTCCAGAGCTGGATGCAGCTACTCCAGGTGGGGTCTCACAAGAGCAGAAGCAGGGAGTCAGAATCTCCTCTCTCTATCTCCTGGCCACAGCTAGCTTGGGTTTAATAAAACGTGCTGTAGCCAGAGATTAACTTTCCCCCTTAGTTCCCTCTTTGTGACCAAAGATCAGATGTCAAAAGTCAGGATTTTCCGAACTTTATGTGCGTTGTTTTCATTTATTAGCTGGATATATCTGGAGGGGTTTCCCTAGCTGATGAGGGTATGAAATATACCTATCATTTTGCAGGTTTCTTTCCTTAGTTTAGAAGCAGAGAGTCCATTTTTTCTATATTACTTCTTTATATCTGGCTACATAGAGGACCTGTTGCATAGTAATGTGATTTGCCTGACCTGATGAGAATTTTTCTGAGGCTGCTAAGCAGCTTTGTGAATTGCAAAGGAGATACTTCAAAGAAAGTAGTTCTGTAGATGTGCTCTGGCTTTAACTTCCTAAATGCAGAAGCAGGCCTGTTTGATGCAGAAATAATACACTAACTGGATTGTGTCTTGCTGTGAGAAAAGAAACTTTACCTTTTGCTTGTTTAATCTGTCATGCTACATTGTGGGTGTGCTTAGGGAGATCCTTGATTTTGGACCCATTCTTGAAAACTGGTTTATTTCGGTTTTCAAAATCATATCTTCAAACAAAGAAATAATCTCCTTTTTATGCTTTATTCATAGCCTGGCTCATCTTTCATCTGTGATTGTAGCATTGCTGCTTTGATTTGTGCCACAGCAGCAAGGGAGAGGAGTTAGAAGAGCAAGTCATTTGTTTTGAAGCTGTGGTTATTTGGGGAAATAGCTGTATGACATATGTTGCCTGTAATAAAGGGAATTACTGTCTTAATTCTAAAACTAATTGCTCTTCTATTTGCCTGAGTGACAGATTTCCCCTTTAAAGAATAGTTTCTCTTCTGTGCTGATGATGTCGTCACAAGCATGGGAGAGCAGCCTCAGTCCATGCTCGGTGTTGGACACTCCTTGTGAGAGATGCTGAGAATCTGAATACCAGAGATGAAATTACTGCCTATTTCTGAGCCCTGGTAACTGGCAAGTGTGCTGCTGGCTCGTTTCACTGCTATAGCAGACTCATCTTGTCTGGCTTTTTTTCCCCTTTTCCAAAACTCCAGCACAAAGAAGTGAATGGTTTGAGTTCATGCATTACACTGCACATGGTAAATAGGAATAAGCATCCTTCACTTGCATGGTCCTGGCTTCCTGTGATGTCTTGATAGTTCCTGAGGAGGAATTCAGCAACTTCTAACAAAATAGGACTGGGTAGATGCTGAGCAGAAGCTGTAAGAGTTTGGTATTAAACCTCAGAGCATTGAGCTGTCACTACAGTATTGCCTTATGAAAGTAGTCCTAAATCCTGTGGCTGCTAGTACAGCTCAATGCTGTTGGGGTTTTGTTTTGTTTTGTTCTTTATATATAGCTCTTGATTAGAGTTCTGCTGCAGAAAGCTCTGCTCAGTGTATAATAAAAATTAGGCTACTGAGGTTTTTTTACACTGCAGCACACTCTCACCTCATCTACTTATATTCTTCAAATATAGCTTTAATTACTGCTGCATGTTGCAGGATATTTGCTTGGATCACTTGCCAGAAATACTGAGTACTGCAGCCTTCAACTTGGGAAATATTCAGTTTTGGGTTTAATAAATTAATGAATGAGAACTGGTGTACAAGGTTAGGGACTGCAAAGTCGGGTGAAATGACACCTCTTCTGACAGAGCTCTCTGTAGAAGTAGCAAAACGGCAATGACAAAATCAATTCCTGGTAGTGTTTTGAACATTACTAATCACATGATGGAAATGACCACTTGGACTCTTGTGTGGTCTAGATGGCATGCTGTAGCCTTGCTGATGAAGAATATAATTTACAAATAAAAATTCTTCTTCTTTACTTTATTCTGAAGAACATTTGATAAGCATTCAATTTAGACTTTATCATGGACTAGAGGTGGAAGTTTTTGCCAGAATTTTTTGTCAAGTACTTGGCTATGGAAGAGCAACGCTGCACTTATCAGGGCAATCAAATAATTAACTTCAACACAAGTCCTCAGCAGTTAGGTTGAAGTATCATCAAGCTGGTTTTCCTGGTGAGTGTGAATTTGAGACCAGCCCTTAGCTTTTAAAAATCAGCTTGATTCTGAACCTGCAGTGACCAGTTCTTGTGATTATCATTTGTTCTGTTGGTGAAGATACTGAGGCTTCTCTGCATCAGTATTGTCTCCAGAGAGTTGCTTGTCTCTAACCTTGCTCTGCATTTTTACTTCTGTGCCTGTTTGCTTTGATCAGCTCAGAGCAGCATGTACAGCAGACTCTTGGGCTGAAGAAGCAGTTTGGTCCATGGAGAAAAGCATGGGATAAGGCTTAGCAGTCACAGGTGTTGAGATTCTGTTTTGGTTTTAGGTAATATCTGTTTTCTTTATAAACATGCCTTTTGTGCAGGGTCTAGATTAAAAATAGGAAAAATTAACCTTTTGGTGAAACTCTTGAGAAAGTTTCACAGTTTTGTGTTGAGAAGCTCTGAGAGGCTTCTTTTGTACTGTAGAACTTTAAAGTTGAAATTTTCAGGGAGAATAGTGCAAAGGCAATGTGCTGAACATGAAATGCAGCTGCAGGTAGATAGAGCTCCAAGGAGCTTTTACAGAAATGTCCCCAGCTCATTCTTAACGTGCTACAGGACTTTCAGCTCCTGTTTTTTTTGGGGGAAATTAGGCTAGTTATAAAATGATGATTTTTATTTTGAACCTCTTATGGTTGATGGCTTTTTCCTAAAATTCCCCTTTGCACTGATGAGTAATTGCAAGTTGCTGATACAAGGCTACCAGTTGGTTGCTTGGTGCTTCCAGATGAAGTATACTCCTCTGTGCATCTAAAACTCTGATGAATTACCTTTGGATATGAAAGACTTTCTGCAAACCACTTCAGACTCTTACAGTGGGTTGGAAACTCACTTTCTCAGAAACTCATTCTTTTGCTTGTACGTGGCAGCATTGGGTACCATGCCATGGCTACTTTGTGACCTGTTTGCCCTCCGTACATGCAGTATGAGTGGAGTTTGGCAGTGACCTGTGCTCTCTGCCAAAGGGTTCTTCTGCCAAGTCTTAACTCACAGGCCCCAACACTGAATCAAAGCCTTCCTTCAGACCCTGTTGGGATTGTGTGATGGATCTTGTGGGCTGTGTCATATTGAGCCCCCCTGGCAGCAGGGTATGAGATACCTGTAAGCTCAGTTGTTTTGGCTTGTGCTTCTCTGCAGGGATGTTTGGTGAGTAGTGTTAGTGGTGCAAGCTGAACTCCTTAGCTCAGGGTAAATGGGAGGATTTCAGTGACTAAAATCTGTGGGGTCACTCAAGGAGAGGGTGCTCTTAAACTTTGTTGCCATACAAGCCTAAAAATTGTTTGGGGTGTGATCTCTTACAGAAAAAACCACCTCAGAGAAGTATTGTGGATATTCTCCCCAGGTGGACAGAGTGGGTTCCACATTTTCATTATACTGAGAAACTAATCCAGCTTGTCATTAATGAAACAGAGCATATTGCAATGCAAATGAGTGGAATTGCATGACAAGTGGTCCCACAGTTCTCAGCACTCTCTATTGAGCGTGCCATCTTAATTATTCATGCTATGCAAATAGCATTTCTCATCTTGCTCCTTCTTGTCTACATATTTTTGATACAGGACTTGCCTGCAAACAGTCCTGTTCTTTCACTTGAGTGACAGGGATTGTTTCTAGCAAAGTTCTTAATGTTCCTTTGTGTTGAGTGAGTACATGGAGAGCCAGGCCCAGCTCGGGATTTCTCTCAGAATGAAATCATCTTACTGTAACTTCAGATGAAGAAAGGGAAGAGTTTGTGGAGTATTATTCAATAAGAACAAAAGCTTTAAAATAGTTTTCCACTTTGTTTGCTATACCAAAACCCCCACAGTTCTAATTTTTTCGTGAGTTCTTTGGGATGGATGTGTGGGAGTGTTCTTCTACTCACCCTAACTATTGTTTTGCATTTCAGGTATACTAAACCACTAACCTTTGCAGACTGCATTAGTGATGAATTGCCATTAGGATGGGAAGAAGCTTATGACCCTCAGGTTGGCGTTTATTACATAGACCACAACACCAGTAAGTGACATATTAATTGTATTTTTTCAGAGTGATTGTTTTGTTAACTGAGTTAAAATGTACTGAACACAAAACCACCACATTGATAGAAGCATGTTTTAGACCAGGTGAAATCTGCAGCTTGTGAAATCCTGTTTTTCTCCATCACACAAGTTACTTTCCTCTCTAAAGCAGGAATTGGAAACCTTTTGGTTTGCAGCCTTCAAATCAGGACACACCTCAGTAAGATTTGGCTCTCCTGAGGAGTTGGACTAGCAACAGTGTGGAATTTGTCCTTAGCTTGGAATTTGTCCTTGTGGCAGGACCACTGGAAAGAGTGCAAAGGTCTCGTGTTGATTCCCCTGGCAGGGCTGAATAGAACAAGCTCCCCTTGCTTCCCCTTGCTGCCTTTGCTGAGAGGAAACTCCCAAGTAGGTTTGGGATATCCTGAGAGTTGTGCATTGAAGATCAGGCTTCCAGCATTTTTATTCTGATCTTCAAAGTCATTGCTTACTGCCTGTGTCATGTTGCTTGGTAGACCAGAAGCATTAAGTTATATGAACTCATTTAAAAATACAGACTGTGATATCATTGCAAGCATTGTTAGACAATGTGTATTGGGTTGTGCTAGAACAAGCTTCATTAAAAAAGTTATAAAGCAAATAAATCAGTGGCTTTGATTCTTTCTGCAGAACAACTCCAGTTACCGTCTCCAGAAGTTCACAGCATGAACTGTGCACTGGCCCTTTTGGGGGTGCTTGAAACTTGTTTTATGAGAAAAGCTTTTAAAGCACAAAATGTCTTGAAATTGTTGGGGATTTTTTTTTTTTTAATAATAAAAATTGTCTTTTAGAACTTAAAATGAAAACTTCAGGCTTGCTTGGTTTTTGTTTTGTTTTGGTTTTTTTTCTTCCCAGCAAGTCACAAGTTCTTTTTAAAAATAAAAGTGTGGAAGTCTTTATTGGTGTTTTCTTTCTTGTCTGCCATTTCAGTTTTACCTGTAGAATTCTTTTTGGGAAGCTGTTCCCAGTGTGGGTCTTGGTGGTTTTTCCAGTAAATCAGTTCCCTCTGCTGGTTCATAAGGCAGTGGCATGACTGTCACTGTAGATGTAAGACTCTGCAGGTGACACAGGACCTGGCACTATCCCCAGAAGAAAGAATGTTCACCTTCTGAGCTGAACAGCAGGGTCACCTGGCCACAGGGAGAAACTGAGTCAAGCAAAATGAGAGGATGTATCCAAGAGTCAATTCCTTGCCCCCTCCAGACTTTCTCTTTGACTTGAGATATATTTTTGTCTTCTCCTGCCTTCCTCTCCTATCCGTGCTGGAGGAAGCTGAGTGCTTGTTGTCAGTGTGGCTTGTCCCAGCCAAAACTGTTGCATTCACTCCACTGGTACTCCCTAGACAAGAACAGCTAGCTGTGGTCTTGGGAGAAAACAATTGAGGTAGAGGAAAAACAACCTTAATTTGAAGCCTGCTCTAGGCTGTGAATATTTTTTGGACCTACGAGTGTCAAAGATCTAGTGGTGGATTCTGAGCACTGGTCTGTGATGCTCAAAAGCACTATGAGCTTCAAGGATGTGCAGAGAAGACTTCAAACTATGTTCATACCTACTTAATAGCCATGAGTGTTTAAAAGCTTCACTTCAAGATGCCAGAGGCTAAGATTTTACACAGAATTTCAATTAGAAGTTGCAAAGAGAAATTAAAAAATGACCCTATTTCTGATCACAGATTGGAAGGGACCTCAGCAGATCATCTAGTTCAATTCCCCTGCCAGAGCAGGAACACCTAGACCAGGGCACACAGGATTGCATCCAGGCACATCCTGAATATCTCCAGAGAGGGAGACTCCACAACCTCTCAGGGCAGCCTGTGCCAGTGTTCTATCACCCTCACCCTGAAAGGTTTTTTTCTCATATTTCTGTGGAACCTCCTGTGTTTCAGCTTACACCTGTTGCCCCTTGTCCTATCAGTGGATGTCACTGAGAAGAGCCTGGCTCCATCCTTCTGACACTCGCCCTTTACCTATTTATAAATGCTAATGAGGTCATACCTCAGTCACCTGCAAGCAAAGAAATCCAGGTTCCTCAGCCTTTCCTTGGAAGGGAGATGCTCCAATCCCTTAATCATCTTTGTAGCTTTGTGTTGGACTCTCTCAAGTTGTTCCCTGTCCTTCAACTGAGGATCCCAGAACTGGACACAATATTCCAGATGTGGTCTCACCAGGGCAGAGTAGAGGGAGAGGGGAACCTCTCTCCACCTACGATCCACACCCCTTCTGATATACACCACAGGATGCCATTGGCCTTCTTGGTCACAAGAGCACATTGCTGGCTCATGCTCATCCTGCTGTCCACCAGGACCCCTAGTCCCTTTCCCCTACACTACTCTCAGCTCAGTCCCCAGCTTACACAGATACATTTTCTTGCCCAGATGCAAGACTCTACACTTGCCCTTGTTACATGTCACTGAATTTCTTCCTCCCCAACTCTCCAACCTGTCCAGGTCTCACTGGAGGCAGCACAGCCTTCTGGTTTGTTGGCTGCTCCTCCCAGTTTTGTGTCATCAGCAAACTTGCTGGCAGTGCACTCTAGTCCCTCATCCAAGTCATTGATGAATATATTGAACAGTACTGATCCCAATACTGATCCTTGAAGGACTTCACTAGACACAGGTCTCCAGCTGCAGCCCTTTCCATTGACCACAGTGCTCTGTCTTCTTTCCTTCAGCCAGCTGACAGTCCACCTCGCTACCTGATTGTGCAGGTCACATTTTCTCAGTTTAGTGTAAGGATGCTGTGGGAGGCAGTGTCAAATGTTTTACTGATGTCAGCTCTAACCCAGAACATGACAGCAAACAACAACCACTTACTGTCAACTAATCAAGAGGCTTGTGGTTGGTGTTGAAGTATCTTCTGGAGAGTGTCCAAAGCTCTGAGCTCTTTTGCCACTTCTCTGTGCAGGAGGGAGCCATCATCAGAGGGTGTGGAAGGAATGGATGTGTGTTGGTTCTTGCTGCACGCTTGAAGTATGTGAGACTAATTACTAGAAACAAGCACGAGACAGACCTAAATTAAATCTAAAGCCAGGTGCCATCAAAATAGTGAGATGGGGAGCTCTTCTAATCTTCTCTCTGAGGCAAAATGAATACAATTTGAGTACCCCAGAATATTCCTAATACAGCATTAGTGCACAGCCCTGAGTTTCTCTCTCTGAGAAAACTTCTTTGGAATTTGATTTGCATGAAGAAGTGATGATTTTCTTGCCAAATGCTGATGCAGGGATTGTTTCATGTTTGAAGAATGTAATATTACTATCTGATTTATTTATGACAAGCTCAGCATTCAATTAAAAATTCACAAGAGGACAAACTGTTTAAGAGCCTGTATTTCTGTGTGCCTTTCATCTAACTTTTGAATGTGCTTTGAGTTTTTCAGTAGCTGGGACAGATCAAGAGCCCTTGGCCACGATTTTTGTAGGTTGTTACATGTTTGAAAATCAAAGCAAAATCAATGCAATCAAGGGGATACAGTTCTGTGATTACTGAAAAGGTTGGGTTGAGTGTGTGTAAGAATGGGACCAGGGCAGTTTCAGGACTAAGGTGTGTTGTCCATGCTCTCAGTGAGCTGGCTGCCATGTGGTGTATGTGCCTGGGGCACTCTCAGTGTTTCACCACCTAATGACTTGTAGATTTTTATAGTCTTCTTCCTGGTTGCTTATAATGGAGGGATTCTCCTATGGCAGTTTCCACTGCCCTTCTTGCAGTTGTATGAAAAATGAGCTGGTTTAAGGGAAAACTGGCAATAACCAAGCTTGAGGTAAGTCTATAGATAGACTTACAACCCAGTGTCCTGCATTAGAGCTCAGGAACTGTAGGTATGTTACCATTGCATTCATTAAGCTTCAAATTAAGAGGCCTGAGTCATGGTTGCTGCTGCTTGTTGGTACTGTCTGGGCCAGAGGATCTCACTGGGGAACTCTCAGCTGACTTTGGCCTTCTGGCCCAGCTGGGGAGTAAAGGGAGCTATTCCCCCTGGCTACAGGTGATGGTTATTTGGAGACAAGAACATAAATGAGTTTTCAGGTTCTTAGAGTTGAAATGTTGCAGTGTCTTCCTGATTTTTCATTTGCATCCTCTAAGAGGGGCCACAGTGCATCCTGGGAGGTAGCAGCACCTACAGCTGACACAACCAGATGCTTTTTCAACAAGTTATTTTGGAGCAATTTTGTAGCTGCAGTCTTAGCTTTAGCATTGCGTCAGTTGAAATGCTGCTCATGATAGGACCTCTTGTTGAAGTCCCTCTATAAACTATACTTAGTGCCTTAGAAGTTGGGGGATTTTTAATAATCTTCTGCAGCTTCTCTTAAGTTTTGCAATGTGATTTGAAATGCCATGTGTTCTTTCTGGTCTTGAGATCCTGTTCAAACAGGCTATTGCTGGAATATCTTGTAATTTTCTCCTCAGCGTGATAATGGACAGTTCCTGAAAATGATTGAATGTCCATCCCTGGGGTAAAAATCCTTTATTTCTGGTTCTGCTCCTTAGATTATTCTCAAACTATTCTCTTCCCTAAATCCTATGTATTGTGGTGTTAGTCTCATGCCTGACTTGCTTAAGAGCTGCTCATACCTTCCACCATGGCAGCTTTTACTAAATATTTAAAGAGGCTCTTAAGATATGCAGATTAGATTCCTACTGATAGTTTCAAGCAGCTCCTTTTTATTAATTATTCATTATGCAGCAGCTAGGCATCCTTATTTAAGCAGGGTAGTTCAGACAGTTTAGAGCACTTAGTTGACAGACTTTTGGAACCTGTTCCAAGCAAGAACATAGAATAGCCTTGAAAGAGAAATGAAAAATATTTTGGATGCTTTTTCACAAAACTGAGACAAGTACTGACAATAAATTTGCCTAATTAGTATTAGGACTCGCTGTGTGTCTGTGACCTTATGTGTTTTGCACTATTAGAAACTGAAAAGAAATGCATTGGTTGTGTTGGAGTGAGGGAGATGGAAGTGGTGTAGCTCTTCATGGCTGTGTTGCCTATGTTACTGAAAAATATTTTTCTTAAACTCCACCTCCTGTATTCTGCAGAGATTTACTGCTGGGCCTGCTTTCAGTAGGGAAATGTTTACTCCTCTTCTTAGATGCTGTTTATATAATGTCATTTGAGATGCTTTCATGAATGCATTCTGTGATTTAATGAGTCTTTATTTTTACTTTCCTATGGAATCCTGAGTGAGAAGGTTTTTCTTTCCCCTTTTTGAAAAAAGCCACTTGGCAGCCAGAGAGGACGGGCAGAGCTGTAATTGCTTTGGTGTTGTCAGATGCAGTGTAATGATTCCACGTGACAGTGTGATGTTTGTGAAAATTTTTTTATCACTGAAGTAGTAGAGGTAACTTATTAGCAATGCTGTAAAGCAGTTATAGCTGAGATAAGTCCAACAGTGTCAGTACCTTAGAGGTTGTGTGTGCCTGTGGTTGTGCGGATGCTCTGAGAGGCAGAACTAGGTTGACCTCAGAAGCAGAGGAGTTGAAGATTTGTGTGATGATTTCATCTTGGACTGTCCTAGACAGTGATTCAGTACGACAGAGTTTGGAGTTCATTGTGGATCATTAATGACCTACTAAGAAAAAGGAATATGTTGTTATTTCTGTTTTTTATGGAGCAAAGGACTATTTTTAAGCCTCACCTTAAAGAGTGGAGCATCTCCAGACGGTGATAAAATTGTGCAAAAGTACTGTTGCTTTCCATTGATGTTGTCTCCTTCTGCTTTCTCTCCAAGAAACTACACAGATAGAAGACCCTCGAGTGCAGTGGCGGCGGGAGCAGGAGCACATGCTGAAGGACTATCTTGTCCTGGCCCAGGAGGCGATTGCTGCACAGAAGGAGATCTATCAAGTGAAGCAGCAGAGGCTTGAACTGGCCCAGCAAGAATATCGGCAGCTGCATGATGTTTGGGAGCACAAACTGGGCTCTCAAACCAGCTGTGAGTAGTCAGTCAGCTCTCATCCAGTGACTTGCTTGGTCCTGAACCCCCTAGGATAGTAAAAATGCTCAAAATATCTCTCTTGCCTCCAGCCACCTCAGGCAACATTGTGCATTGGGGAGTTTCTGTACCTTCCAGGAGGCTTTTAACCACTACTGAAGAAGGAAATCTGCTTTTAATGGGACATTGATTTAATGCAGGGTGACACCTTGTATGATTGGTCATGTCCTCCAGGACATAAGAAGGCTTGCATGGCATTTTTCAGTTTCTTCTCATTGTTTCCAAACATTCAGTGGGCTGTTCCTCAACACAGAAGTCTAGAAAATCAGTAAAGTAAACCTTTATTCAGTGCCTGTCTCTTCAGTCCTGTTTCATGGTTTTGGAAGTGCAGGGAGCCACACTGTTGAATGAACATGCTTGTGAGTCTGAGTGAGGTGTGTTAATAAATGAAGACTTTGGAGAGGCAGGATGTACCCTGGCCTCTTTCAAATATGCTTTTTGTGGAGAACTTGACCACACTATTGGCTTTCCCTGTGTTTGAGGTGTGAGATGTGGGTAAAAGGCTTCACCAGCACTGTGGGGAGATGTGGGTGTGCAGGAGCTGTAGTTGATCTGGACTGGTGATGATAGAAGAACATGGTGGAAGGCAAAGATGCTGAACCCAGTCTTGTGTTTGTTCCAGTGCTCTCTGGCTCATCGTCAAGTTCCAAGTATGACCCAGAGATCCTCAAAGCAGAGATTGCTACTACAAAATCCAGGGTGAGTATAGAATAATAATAGAATAATAGAATAGTTTGGGTTGGAAGGGACCTTAAAGATCATCTAGTTCCAACCCCCCTGCCATAGGCAGGGACACCTCCACTAGATCAGGTTGGTCAATGCCTCATCCAGCCTGGCCTTAAACCCCTCCAGAGAGGGGGATCCACAACCTCTCTGGGCAACCTGTTTCAGTCTTTCACCACCCTCACTGTGAAGAATTTCTTATATCTAGCCTGAATCTCCCCTCTTCCAATTAATATCCATTATTCCTAATCCTTCCATCACATATCCTATTAAAAAGTCCTACCCCAGCCTCTCTGTAGGCCCCCTTCAGATTTTGATAAGCTAAAGAAGGAAGTCTTCAGCACCATCAGTGCCGTTGATGGAAGTCTTTCTGCTTTCAAAGGCAGCCTTGGCTACACTCTACCTTACAAGCAGGTAGTGCAGTTGGACCCTGTGGCTCACCACAATATTTCTAAAGTGCAAGGGGATGCCAAAGCAGTTGAAAGAGCTAATGTTGCTGTTCTTAATCTAGAAGATGATATATCAAACATTGCTATCTTGAGAGCTGGAAATGTATTTATTTCCCTTTAGATTTTAGCTTCCCTTGGCAGCTGGCAGTGCACAGTGCTGGGGAGCCCAGAGCTCTCCCCAGGGACGTGTGGCTGTTTTGTCCTGGGCTGTGTGCGGGTTGTTAGCAGCTCCCATGCCGAGCTCCCTTTGGGAAGAAGAAAGGACTAAAGTAAAGTAGGTCAGCCTGGCCTCTGCAGAGGAATATAAAACAGTGAGCTGTAGGGTCAGTGCATTTACAATATGTATCATCATCCTGCTGCGTTATTCGCCCAGTGGGGCCTTTTAGTTTGGGATTGTGGAGGATGGCTTGTGTCCCTGCAGTGCAACTCCTGTCCCAGTGCTTAATATAGTGCATTTTTTTTAATGATTGGGAAGTTTTTAAACATTACCAAGTAAAATTGACGTGTGTTTCATTCATGTCTCTACTGTTTTTCCCAGCTTATGAGGTGGGAACTACCTTGAGCCCCTTATTAAGTGGTGTAGTATCAGGTACTGCATAAATCCCTGGTCAGTGTTAGTGCCCCACTGAGGATGCAGTTAGGGCTGTTAACTGCTACTGAGATTAACTGACTATCTAGGAGCTTTCTTTAGGAAATCATATATACTGAGTATGTTTTGAATTGAATAGGTAGAGCTGTACCTAAATATCCATATAAAGTTTTATTGTAAAAATGTGACACCTCATTCTAGGTTAATAAACTCAAGAGAGAAGTAGCCCACATGAAGCAAGAGCTCCAGTACAAAGAGCATGGATTTCAGACACTGAAGAAGTAAGTTCTCAAGATTTTCTTTTTAGAGAAGAGCATCTCAGGCTTGTAACACATCCCCCTCTATGTTTATAAATAGCTGCCTAACTAACGTAAGCTGAAATGTGTTGCTGCTGATATCTTTAGGAGTGTGCAACTGAAAGCAGCACACAGCCATGGAGTATTTCTCTCAAATCAATGCCTATATGTGATTGACCACATCAGAACTGACTTCATGGCAAAAAGGTTTTGAACCAGGATGTCGACAGTGAAATGGTTTTCTGTTTTATTCAGTCCTGCTTAATATTGGTAACAGTGCAGCCTAATGCCTTAACTATAAAAGCTTTTGTTTTGGGGCACAAAGGGAAAAATTGGGGTGGAGTGGAAGGAGAGGAAAAGTTTTGGATGCTTGCCTTTGGTGAATAGACAGCTGGCATGTTTTAAGTATGTCACTGGTTAATATCTTTTTTATTCTAACTGCCAGCTGTTATAATTCCTGTGAGATGAGATGGCTTGTAATTAGGCTGTGCAAGCAAGTACATCTGTACACTGAGGTCTCTGCCTGCTTTTTGAAACCATGACTGAAAAGAAGGTAATTCTCCTAGGTGGTGAAGTTGATCTTATCTGGGATAAAACACGAGGTGCAATCTGCCCAGACATAGTGTTTTGGGGGTTTTGTGTGCATCTCTGTCCTTCCTAATGAGTTAAAGAAATGATGTAGCTAAAATCATAGCTCTGAAGAGCATAATGCTGAATGAAGTAACTTAAGCACGTTCTTAGTACCTTCCTTTGTCTCTGTGATACATTGGAGCCTGTTCTTCTCTGTGGTTTTACTGGGCTTTATGAAGTGTTTGCTTACTGTATTTTTTTCCAATTTCCCTGCAGAATTGACATGAAAATGTCTGATACTCAAGGTGGCTACAAACTTGATGAAGCACAAGCCATTTTAAGTGAAATGAAAGCTCTCAAGAAGGCCATCACATCAGGGGAGAAGGAAAAACAAGACCTCATTCAGGTATTGAAATAGGATTACTTTATAGTGTTTTGTGTTGTCGTTGCTATCAGATTGAAGTAAATACAGGTACATTATTGAGATGTTTATTAATATATATTAATTCTGTAATTTGGCTGGACTGAAGCCTTTTGGTTCTTCAGATCCTGGAAACAACAAGTATAAAATCTAGCAATTGACAGTAGGAAGCACTTACTGAAGTGTTTGTCTTGAGGTTTGTTAATGAAGAATAAGCCAGTGTGACTGTAGTACTGTCAGACAGCAGGTGGAGAGGAACCATGAAGACATTGTAACCCCTTAGTCCACCATCTCTGGCAGAGGGCCTGTCTGTCTGGGCAGGAGAGTGTGCTTCTGCCCAAAATTAAATGAATGTGGTCCAGCCATGGCTCACCTTGTGTTTTTGGCGTCTGAGTGCACACAGCAAATGTGCACAGATCCTGATTGTGTCATTTAGATTGAAGCTATGTAACTGCTGAGGTACTTGGAGCAGAACTGAGCTAACCTTTTTATGGTTTTAGAGCTTAGCCAGGTTAAAAGAAAGCTTTGTGAATGACAGAGGATCCCAGTCAGACCTATGGGCCAGCAGTGTGTCTGTGGAAAGCTCCAGCCCTCTGTTACCTCGGCAGTACCTGGATGTCAGCTCCCAGACAGATGTTTCAGGAAATGTGAGTAAACATGTGAGGAACCAAATGCATGTGGGGACATTCCTCTGACATCTCTGTAATACTGCCTTTGTGCAAGTTGCCAAGTGTGTGTGAAGTGACACCTTCTTCTGTTTTAAACTTCAGTGTAACCTTTGTTTTTGTGTGCAACACTGATGTGTCTCTAAAGGCAATCCACTGTTTCCCCATGTGGTCTCTGTTAGAATAAAATGTTTAATTTTGTCTGTAGCTTTTTTGTGGTAGGGATATTCTCTTACCTATAACAGTGATGTGCTACTAGACAAATGTTCAGCAAGTCCATATGGGCTAAGAGTGAGGACTCTTCCCTTAAGAGTATATTTGGCTTTTAGTGTGTTATGAGTGAGAGTGGTGGCATATGTGCAGGTATTTTGATGCCATCTAACATCTGTAGTGCTTGTGAACCTTCAGTTCTCTTTGTGCCATGAAGCCTGAACTGACAGGTCAGTGCAAGCCTCAGCAAGGTTGTGATCAGTGCTGTAGGTACATCCTGTGTCACACAGAACATCACAGAAGCTTCTCATATGGTCTGAGCTGTTTGCAGGTACCTTCAGTCTGGTCTGTGCATGATGGAATGTCCCTTGTCTATTAGAACTTTGCAATCAAAGCAAGATGTCAGACAAAGCAAAAGGCAATACAGCATTAAAAGGTTTTTAAAATACTTGAAACAATCATGAAAAACTTAATCAAATGCAATCTTTTCCTATTCTATGATTGGTTGAACTAGCAAAAGGGTTTGACGAGCAAATAACATTATCAATTTCTGTAAGTAATGTGGTTATTATGTTGCTGATTTTGTGTTCTGTGTTTCAGTTTGTCAGCAGCAGCAATAACCAGTTGGCTGAAAAAGTGAGATTACGCCTTCAGTATGAAGAGGCAAAGAGAAGGTAATTCTTTGGCCTGTTTTTCTGATGATCTCTTTCACTAGCAAAGGTGATGCTTGGATTGAAACCCAGTATTACTGCAAAACAAACATGGTAAATTTTGAGCTGGTGAGGCAGTAGTCTCTCTGGGCCAACATTATCATTCAAGAAATAAATAACCATCCTAGAAATTACTAAGGAGTGACTAATAGGTGAAGAATTTGATCTGGCCACACCTGTGAGGACATAAGTGGCTTGGCTGCTTTTTGCCAGTGGTTCCCTGTACCTAATAAGGACTTTGTAATGCATGGCATCTCCTCACCTGATTCAAAATGAAATGAATGTATGGCTTTCAGTCAGATAAGGGGAAATGTATGTTGTGTTAACACCTGACTTATCAAAATATGGTCAATGACTACAGTTTCAGAGCTTATCAGCAAGAATGTGAATTTTCACCCTTGTCCTCTGATCTGAGATGAATGAAGAATAGATTTAAAAGTACCATATCTACTTAGCAAGCTAATTTTTCTTTTTAACTTTTCTAATAGATAATGGCTATCTCAACTGTATAGCAAGTAACTGCATTATTATGGATAAATATTCTAGTTAAACAAAGCAGCAAGCAGTATTTAGACTGGCTGGGCTAGTCTTTGTTTAGTTATGTAACCAAAAACCTTTGGGTTTTGTGTGACTGGTGGTAACTCTAGGCTTCTCAAAGTATATTTTCTAATGTCCAAAAACGAATTTTTCCATGTCAGCAGCATTACAACAGTAGTGGGTATTTTGACTGGTCAATTTTTTGATAACACCTCCCACTTAGTTTTTGTAATTTTTTTTTCCTGAAGAACAGAGGCTGATCTGATGTAGGATTGTTGGTTACTGGTTGTGGGTGGCATCTTAACATGCACTTCTGTGTTGATGTGTGTGCTCTGACTGATCTCCAAAGAGGCTAAAGGTGTAGTGAAGTAGCAGCTTTCCCTGGGGAAGGAGGGAGGGGAAGGGGGGAAACTTCATACCACAATGAATAAATCATCTACCTGCCTTTTCTAGGTGATAAGAAAAGAGTTAAAACTTGAACTTCCTGTTCTATATTGTGCTCAGCCTAATGAGCTGGTGGCTGCTCAGGAAAGACAGTGTGACCCCAGCCTAGTATTTCTTTGCCAATCAAGCCCAGCCTGGCTTGGCAAGGAGATAGTTCAGGCTGGGTCACTCAGTGCTGAGGGGCTGGAGTTTTCAGCCGAAGGCCAGACAGTCTGCAAAGCCTTTCTTTTGTAATGATGCTTTTTTTAATGGAAGTATAGAATGCATAAACCTTCTTTTAGCTGAGAAGGGCAAAAAGAACAATCGTTTGTAAAGGGTAAAATTGAGGTTAGTGTAACAGAGCTTTTAGACTCAGAAATACACAGAGAACAAATTCCAGTAGAAAAGCCATATCCATGGAAATGTGTGCCAGAAGTGATCAGATTAATGCCAACCAATCCGCTTAAACTCACATCCCTTCAGAATGCACAGAGGAATTCTTGGATTATGAATTAATGCCACTGTTAATTCTTCATCACGGCACAGTGTTTCACTTAATCAGGTACTCGAAAACAAGCTCCTAAGAAGACCTAAAAATAGTTGAGCAGTACATCTATCAATTATGGAACTTTAATTAGAGTAAGCAGCCTGCTGTGGGAGATGGGTTTACAGAAAGAGAGGCTTCTCTTTGAAAAGGTGATCTCTAGTCACTCTGCTGTGATGGAGGAGGCAGGTAGCCTGTGTGAGCCTAATCCTTCACAGGCTCTCTCAGGGCTCCTGTTCCCCATGGCCTCCCCAGCTTGGAAGACAAAGCTTTATTCTTCAGAACCATTCAGCAGTCATGTAGCTGCTGCCCAGATCTGCTTCTTTTTACTTGCAACGCACACTCTGGTTTTGCTGATTGGCATTCAGTTTGCTCTGTACCTCTGGATGTGATGGTGCCCACCCTCCTGTGCCTTTCCCTAGCCTAAACCAAACTACAGGCACATAAATGCAGGTTAGTACCCACAACTGTTTGCTGTGCCCAGTTTCAGTTCAGTAATTCTGTCACCAAATTACAAAGCCTTTTTCTAAAGGAGATAATTACTGGACTTTTCATTTTACATGTGTGGCATTTCACTTTCATTACTTACACGCTTAGTGAGAGTTTAATCTGAGTTAATCTGAGAGAGCTTGGCTCTCTGGTGTTCAGGCAGTGAGTTACTTTTGCAGATATCTTGACCCATATTGCAAGAAATGTTTTCTACTTGTTTATATGGGGATCAGGGTCATTGTCTCTGAGGTGAGAGCCTTCTTCAAGGTGGTGGAAGCTGTGGTTGTTCATGGTTTGTGGAGCAGTAGCTCAGACACTCCTCACTGAATAACTGCTTTATTTTTTCTGCAGGATAGCAAACCTGAAAATCCAACTGGCCAAGCTTGACAGTGAAGCCTGGCCTGGTATGCTGGACTCTGAGCGGGATCGTCTAATATTAATTAATGAGAAGGAGGAGCTCTTAAAAGAAATGCGATTTATTAGCCCCAGAAAATGGTCTCGAGGAGAGGTGGAAAGACTGGAAACGGAGAGAAAGCGCCTAGAAGAAGACCTTCAGGCTGCTAGAGACACTCAGAGCAAGGCTCTAACTGAGAGGTAGGTTTCCAAGCACAGGACAGAGCTTGCCTTGTTGGATGAGAGGTAATCAGGAGTGAGCAGAGACGTCCCCTGGTGAATGCCAAGACCAGTCTGCCCTTGGATTTACAAGGAAACCATTTTTTTCCTTATGAGAATTCTGACATCCTTTCCCATCAGAAACTGCCTGCGTTACTCCCCAAGTGGGAAAAGGCTGTTGTTCCTACAGATAAATCCTCTGTGAGAACGTATGGAATGCTCAAAATAGCCCAGTATAATGTTTAGTATACTGTAATGTTTCTGTACACAGCCAGCTCCTTATAGAAGCTTCTGCAGTTTCTCTGCAGTCTGGAGCTTGGTAAATGTCAACAGATGGAATTTTAAATTTTTAAAATTTGGTGTTTGCTCTGAGCATCCTTGTGTGCGATTCCTGTAGGAACTGGTATTTGACTGGGCTGTGGGAGTTGCAGGGAATATCCTCTGAATCTGAACTAGCTGAAAAAAAATGCCAACTGTCCTCCCTAATTGTATTTGTGTTGCAGGGGAAGCTCTTGGGGGAATGCACAGAGAGGATGAATACTGCATTAGGCATTGCCTGCGAGTGCTTTGCAGTCTGGATGTATTCATGGCTGTGGCAGTGTTAGTGTAGCTGCAGTCTCTTAGGTATATATGGAGTAGGCACCTCAGTATTTGTATTCTCATTTCTTCTACATGCTCAGTGTCCAAACTACACCAGTTTTCTACATAGTCTTTTCATGGTTTTATCACCAGTTGTAGCTAGGAAAATTGTAGGCATCTCAGATGTTTCTGCTGCAGGATTTTTACCAGTTTGAAATGCTTGTGGTTTAACTAACGTTTCTCATCGTACCCTAAAAGGAACAATTTTGTTCGTGATTTTTAGGAATATGGTCCTGCTTCAGTGTGCCAAAGAAATAGCATGTTCTGGAGAAGGAGTTCTTTTCTGGAGGCCTGTGAAATTAGAGAATGAGCACCCATGTGCACATGTTTGTTTCCAGCCAGTTCAGGTGTGAAATAAAGCTGAGATGTTGCTGAAGTCCATAACTCCTGTAAAGCCATAATGAGATGTTTAACAGCTGAATCATATAAACCTTAGTCACTTGAGGGCCTTAATGAAAGCAAATGAAGGCATTTACACCTTTATTATCACATTAAGTCTAAGAACCCAATAGCATATAGCAAACAAAATATTCCAGATTCTTTCTGGGGCCTAATCCTAGAAATTTTAACTTCTATATACCAGCTGTAATTATTTTCCCTATTGTCAGCATTTTCAGGATTGAGTTCCACAGTTTAAGAGTAGAGGAAGTTGGTACACACCTATAGATTTTTACC
Organism: Turnix velox; assembly: GCA_013400935.1. NCBI lineage: Eukaryota > Metazoa > Chordata > Aves > Charadriiformes > Turnicidae > Turnix > Turnix velox. The sequence continues at coordinate 638,506 of VZTY01009623.1, read as the reverse complement.
AAAGCCTGTCCCATATTGTGCTGTGTATTCTCATTAAAATTGGTAGTTTTTCATAAACAAAATTTCCTTTACTCTTCATTTTAGGTAACAAGCACTGCTCAAGCTTGTCTTTTTCTTCTGTCCTCCCTTAGGTTGAAGATGTGTAGCAAAAGGAATCAGCTGGTCCGAGAACTGGAAGAAACAACACGATTAGTTGCAATGTTGCACACTCAGCTGAAAAGGTATGGGAGCTTCTACAGTGGGTACTTCAACTGCTGTAACTGCCTTTCTAGTATCATAGAATGTCTTGAGTTGGAATGGACCTTCAAAGGCCATCTAGTTCTAGTGTAGTGAGCAGGGGCATCCTGCTCAGAGCCTCATCAAGCCTGGCCTTGAATGTCTCCAGGGATGGTACCTCCACCATAGCTCTGAGCAGCCTGGGCCAGTGTCTCACTACCCTCATGGGGAAGAACTTCTTCCTAATGTCCAGTCTAACCCTCCTCTTCTCTAGTTTAAAATGACTGCCCCTTGTTCTATTGCTCCATGCTCTGGCAGACAATCCCTCCCCAGCTTTCCTGTAGCCCCTTCAGGTACTGGGAGGGTGCTGTGAGGTCTCCTTCAGCCTTTACTTCTCCAGACTGAACAGCCCCAACTCTCCCAGCCTGTCCTTGCAGCAGAGGTGCTTCAGCCCCCAGATTATCCTCATGGTCTCCTAGCCTCACTTCAACAGGTCCATGTCCTTCTTGTGCTGAAGGCTTCATCTCTCAGCTGAGGAGTCAGAAAGGCTTTTCACTTACAGCTGTAACCTAAGATTCCCTTGCAGTCAGTGGAAAGAAAAGCCTTGAGGGTTGTACATCCTGTTCAGTTGAGATAGTTGCTTCAGAATGGGATAGATAACCTTTTGGTTATCTACCTGACAAGAGGAGCTCCATAATCCTTTGTACTTCTAACTAAGGATAGTGGATATTTTTTTGCTAATGCTTGAGTTACTGAAGTATTATGTTAAGTATATTAAAGACATCTTAACACCCCATGAGTGACATGAATCTTAATGTTACATTAATGTGTGTGTAGCATTTCCCTAGATTAATTCCAAGTGTGCTCTTCTTGTGATGTGGACAATGTATTGACGTTTCCTCGAATCTGCTGTGGTTCCTATGATACACAGAAGTGTTTCTGCAGTCATAGTGTGCTCCAGTTGTTCAGGCTGAACTTTTGAAAGGGTACAGGATTACTGTTTCCAGTCAAATGCATGACTGCAGGCAGTAAGGCCAGATCATCATTAGCTAACACTGTTTTTATCTTTTGGATTAGCAAGAGAGTCAGGGGTTTTTGTTTGGTTGAGATTTTTCTGTCAGTGTGTACTGAATTTGCTCTGTTTGTAGCTTCTTCTACACTTGGGATTCTGTTGCATTTTGTGAAGATGGCACCGAAAAGACTGGAAAGAAATCATAGTACAAGACTGACATGTAAATAAGCCACCGTGGGGGATAGCTGGCTGTGATGCTCTTATGCAGTGGAAATGCATCCTACTCTGATTTCATCTAGCATATTAGGGATCTTTTGAGGTGACCAAGAAGCATGTGAAACTAATTTCTTCCTAACTGTGTGCCCGGTGTTCTTGGCATGCTCCTTCAAAACAATAATCATTTGCTATTAACCCCATAGTGCAAAATATCTGGCATTCAAAGGTATGCATGAAGGGAAGTTGAGCTCAGTCTGTTGATAGGGAAAAGCCTAATTAAAGCCCCCTCGTTTTCAGTGTGTCGAGTACACTGAAAAGCTGTGAATTTATTGGTTGCAGTATATGTCTATATATACACTGCCAAAATGCAAAAATATGTGTTTCGTTTCATTTATGTTTCACCAAAAGCTTTTTTGCACAAGCATGGTGTGGTGCACATCTGTCATACAAATGCAGAAGACATTTTTTGCCAGAAATTATACTCAATTCTGCATACTTGCCTTTATTGCATGAGGTCATGAGCATAATTACATGCAGCTTCTAGCTTTTACCCCATAAATAATAAATAGGGGATTATTAGGCTAATTAACATCCTCACTGTTTTCAGTGGGGCAACCTAAGCCACTTAAACATAAGCAGAAATTTTTCAATAGCTAATCCATGTCTGAGGTGAGGGTTTTTAAGTTCAGTCAGTAACGAGCAAGGTATTTAATATCTGGAGCAGGAGTATTGGCATAAATGGAATTTGTAGGGATGGTATCTGTTATAGTTGGTACTGGAGGACTTGTTGGGTCTCCTGAGCAGAAAACAGCATGCTGTGGTTTTTGGGCTTTCTCATCTCAACAAACTTCTATTCAGCACCTGCTTAAAATTAAGTTTGTTGTAATTTATGTTCTGAAATTAGATCTCTATGGGTAAATAATTTGTGTGAACTGATTTCATGGCCCAGCCCCAACTCTTCCTTGCTCTCCTGGCCCTGGATTCCTTGTAGCAGTCCTTCATGTAGGTAAATCCTACCAGGTTTCTGGTAGCTGCTGCCTGTTGTGGTATCTGTGGGTCAACAGCTCCAGCAGCCTTGATAGTGCCTTTTGGCTGGGGGTCCAAGGTAGAGGCTAATGGAAGAGACTTTACACACAGGCAGGCAGTTGGTTGTCATAACTTTGTCTTCTTTTATGGACCTTGTTTTTTGTGGTTAGCAGGAACTGTAGATTTTTTTCTAGAGAGATGCAGGAGAATGTTGTCACTGATTTTAGTTGATTTGAAACTATTCATTAGAGTTGCTCTGTCTAAACAAAGACTCTTAGAAGGTTGATATGGTGAGTAGAAAAATGTGTATTTATTTTAATTGAAAAGTGACCCAGCTTTTCCACTGAGTGTGGTTCTGGATTTTTATGGGGACTAATGCGTATGGCCTAAGCTAACAAACCAAAATGTACCACGTGGGCTTAGAGATGTGTGATATTGCACTGTTTCCCTGAGAAACCAGGAGACACGGCATAATGTTTTTCTGCCTTATTTCTTTCAGTCTCTCCACCAGCATGCTTTCCCTCTCCTCGAGCAGCAGCCCTGGTTCTCTTGCATCTAGCAGAGGATCTCTTGCCACCTCCAGCCAGGACTCATCCACCTCAGCCAGTTTCACTGATCTCTACTATGAGCACCTGGAGCAGTTGGACTCGGACTATCAAAACAAGCTTGACTTGCTCTTAGAAGGAGCCACTGGATTTAAACCCTCGGGCTGTATCACCACTATTCATGAAAATGAAGTAGCAAAAACTCACCAAGCAGATACCACCAGTCACATACAGCCTCTGAGATCATTGTCTGGTACTCCAAAATCCATGACATCGCTGTCTCCAAGGTCATCTCTCTCGTCTCCTTCTCCACCTTGCTCTCCACTCGTGATAGACCCACTCCTAACTGGTGATGCCTTCTCAAGCCATATGGATTTTGATGATGCAGAGATAAGTACAAATCTCTCAGAACTCACCCTAAACCCTGGGAGTGGCACTGGCAGGCTGGAAGAGCCAAGAGTGGGAGATAAACATCTAACCCAAGGTATGGTAACAAACTATTGGCAGTCATGCATTTATTTTTAATGTAGTTTATAAAACGCTGAGAAGCAAGTATTTGAGAGGCTAACAGTCATCTCTATGTCTTTGTGTTGAAAAGTGTTCAACTATGTGTTCTGCCTTGCTTGGGAAACTGGGTTTGTGTTTCAGTTTGTACACAAAAAACGCTGCTAATCTGATGAATGTTACAGAAGACTGTATCTAGGTGTGTTTTTAGGGTGCTTACATGCTTGTGTGCACAAATTACAGGGATTTAATGTGCAAGTATGAATGGTTGAGCTGCGATGCCTGATTTAATTTGGCACTTAGTTATTCAGAATGTTGTCTAGTGTTTTGGGTCTGAAACTGGGAAATGTATTATGCCATATTGACACAAACTGCTTGGCCAAGCTTTTGAAGAAGGCTGGGAAAGTTGTTTATTTTAACAGTTAACAAATTATAATAAAATTCCTTCCCCACCACCTCAGCATACACTCGGTCCTGCTCTGGTTCCCAGTAAATCAGTGGCAATGGATTTATTAACTACAGCTGAGCAGACATGTCAAGGCTGCACTTGAGTTGCTGCTGTTTTGAGGGGGATGGTCTCTTAGCAACAAAAATGTGTTTAGGTTTCGAGCATGATGAAGTAAGATATTTAGAGATAGTGGATGTTCACATAGGTGGGAAGGGCTCATCCCTTTTTGGAGGAGAGGGTTGGCTGAGGAGGATGGCAAGTGGCAAGGTGCTCCCGGGGCCTGTCTGCAGCCCTTGTGGCTGTAGTTGGGAGGAGAGTGAAATGACTTGCTTTATAGCTCTTCCTTCTGCTGACACTACTTAAAATACTGATAATGTTTTAAAATATTGATACTATTTAAAATACAGTAAAAGATATGTGCAGTCCTTCCCCTTTTGAGCTACCATTTCCCTACAAGCAAAATGTATTACACATTTGAGTAGGAAACGGTAATTATTCTTATTAGAACTGGGGGCTGATTAGTTTTAGCCTTTTTAGCTCTTCAAGATTTGCCAGGGCTGTTAAAGTGAAAGCTCAGGTGTTAAGCAGATTAAGTGATTACTGCTGTTAGCCAGTCAGCAGACAAAATAATCACCATAAGTAGTTTATTTCAGGGCAATAAGGAGATGAGATTTTATTCCTCAGGCATTTTGGAGGGTGGGTTCAGTGTAACACCCTAAAGGCAGCAGCTAGATCTGGGGTGGTGAGTACTTGGCCTCATGGGCAAAGCATGCTCACATGTTCCTCTAAGTAGAGCTGAATAGTATATATATGTGAGGGATTTGCTTTTTGTTTCTGTTAAAGCAGAACCCACTGCTACCTTTGAAGCTAAACTAGGGTTTCTACTTCCTTCTGGGTGATATCTGAGCCATAGCAAAACCTGTAACCTGGCAGTCCCAGATTCTCTGGGGAAATGGCACAGATGTGAGGACAGTGCCCTTGTGGTGTGTCCAGGAGAGCCTGTGGAAGGGGGAATGGCAGGAAGGAAAGAGCAGACTTTAAATTCTTAAAATAAGTGGGGGAAAAGGGGAAAAAACCTACAAGAACTGCTATCTGCCTGCTCAAAAATATGGAAGGGAGTTAGGTCATTTCTCAACCCTCCCACAAGCCTTTAAGTGCAATACCTCTTTGGAGACTTAAAAAATCCATATTTTATGTTAATTACCCACATGAAAAAGTGTAGAAACTCAGTGTGTCTCAAAGACCTGCAGGGCTGAGCTTCCAGGTTCATTCCACAAAAGTAAAGAAAAGTATTCTTGCATGATGAATATTTTCAGGGAACCTGCTCAACTTTATTCAGGTTAATGCTTTAGCATTCTGGGGCACAAATAGGTACCTACTCCATTGGTGGGGTTTGTGCACATCTGTATGTCTTCCTTTTTGCCACAAGGTGCTTGAGTAAAGTGGTCAACAATGAAGTCTGGATTAAAATGACTCAGTGGCATTGGAAATTGAAGGAGATGAGGAGGTTGAGCCTGCTGAAGTCTTATCTGTGATGTCTTTGCTGACCAAGATGTGGATGGGTTCATTGGGAGCAGTGTTCACAACTTGAACTAGAAAGCCACCCTGGAAGGATGAGGCCCTTTCATTTGTCAGGAGGGATTAAACTGGATCATAGAATCATAGAATAGTTCAGGTTGGAAGGGACCTTAAATATCATGGAGTTCCAACCCCCCTGCCATCGGCAGGGACACCTCCCACTACATCAGGCTGCTCAGTGCGTTGACCAGTCTTTCAGTTAATGACTGATACATTGTGTTATGGATGCCAACTTCTATTCTTTACCCGATTTCAAGGGGTCTGGACATTCATTTCTGCCCTACAGTTCCAAGGAGTGCCAAGATGAAAAATGCCATTCAATGGTGGTGTCAAAAAATACATGGATAAAGAGGCCCAAATGGCACACGTGCATGCTACAACATACATTTGGTGGTACCTGTAGCACCCTCTACTGTTGATTGTAGAACAAGTCCTTATATATTATGCCATAACCCTATGGTGAGCTTATTTGCCTTTTGTGATGTTTTTTTTCCAAAGCTATTTTTAATTCTTTAAGTGGCTTTGTGAGACTGCAAAAAAGCCCAATCCTAACCAAACTTAATTTGTAATAAAGAAAAGATGGAATGGAACCATATATTGGTCCTTTTCAAAGGCTGCAGGAAAGAGAGACCACCTCTGAGGGATGGAAGTCCCTTGGAGAGGAGTGCAGTGCAACATGGCATCTCCTCATCCTCAGAGCTGGCATCCCAAAGGGAGACAGAGCCCAGGAGCTGGATATGTCCCAGTCCCCACTGGCCACCTGAGCAGACAGAGTTCTCCTGACTCTCGACTGAAGCATATCCCTGCAGAAATTTGATGGCTCAAGGGAATTTGCTGAAGCTTCCAGGGTGTCTGTCCCTATTTTGGAGCACCAGAATTCTAAATGACATATCAACTCTGCTTCAGCTTTCCTTGCATTTCTGCAGGTGGCTGCTACTTTAAATCTCTCATGCTCTCCATGTTTTGCTAATTAATCTGATCTGACCTCTCTCCTGTGTGCACTAACATTTTGAATTTAGGGATAGGCAAGTGGTGGGTTTTTGAGTCCCTCCTCCTTGAAGCTCAGCTCAGTCTAAGCTCTCTGGGTAGGATATAGCCCTAATCATAATCCATACCTCACCAGAACTTGCTTATTGAGTGTTCCCTCAGCAACAGCTCTTTGAGCAGGTAGGACCAGAAGGCCTACTGCCTGCCGAAGGGTATTTATAATTTCACTACAATTCAGAATTTTTACTGCTTTGCCCATCCTATCCTGGTAGCTCACTGTCTTTACAGACTTCTAAAAGCCTCTCTTCATGTTGCCTGCAAGAACAGACGCCTGTGGAGGTGTTAGGGCTGGCCAGTTGTAATGGTCTCACCACAGCCAGTGAGTGACCTCAGTCTGTGGGTACCCTGTGGCAGCACCCAAATATTAAATGGGCATTGACTGGGATGTAGTGCTGCTCTCACCTCCAGGATCTCAGTTGTTCCTCTGCTGGTCCAGTTGGGCAGTTTCCTGAAATACTAACTTCATGGTGGCTGTTGAGCACAGCCCTACTCATGTCCTCTCTCTTCAGAAATGTGGTGCTGCTTGACAATACTTGGTTGGGAAAATAATTCAGGGGGAGTATTAGAAAATATCCAGACAGTTTGTTTTCATTAACACTTGTTTTTTATTTTGCTCTGTGCTTCTCTGATAGGTATAAATACAGCTGGAGGGACAGCACTGAAGGTGGCGTGTGTGTCAGCTGCAGTGTCCGATGAATCTGTTGCTGGAGATAGCGGGGTTTATGAGGCGTCTGTACAAAGGTAGACACCAGATACCTGTCTCTCTAGCAAGAAACCAATGACAGCTTTGCAAGCTGGAGTCAGCTGGGATAATGTTTGTAGTGATCTCTTTTTGTCATGTGGTGACTGAAGTTCTCAATCTCGTGTTTCTTAATAATTCTGAAAAAAGTGTTGGCAGGCTGAGTGTGGTGATGGAAGTGACCCAGGCATCCCATAATAGAAGTAGCTGAAACCAAGCTCGTGGGGAGCTGTTTGAACAGCTGTTGTGTTGGGGAAGGTCCTGGTAAGCTCTGACTGCCACCTCCACAGGGGCAGCCCAGCCATCTGGCAGGTGTAAATTTCCCCTCCTCAGACACTGGTGACAATGTCAGCCTTTGGTAAGCCTCAGATGGCTTGGGGATGGTGAAGACAGGCAGCACAAGCACCTTGAATGGCCTCATGGATGCATACGTGCTGCTATGCAGCTCCTGAGTGCTTGGATGCAGAACATGATTTCCCAGGATCTCTCCCCTCAGTGAGAGCTGGGCATTATGGCTCTTGCTGGATTTCTGCATCTCCCTTACTACTTGCTGCATCTGGGGTGATTTGACAAAAAAGTTAATTGGAAAGTATTGATCTTATTGGCCTCTTTGTTTGCTTCTAACATGGGTTTTCCTGCTGTTTTGTTGGCATTGAGATGAATTATGTGGTCACTTGTTGCAAGACACGACTGTTGGGGTGAACATATTCCCCTCATTCATTACCATCATTACATCTATAGATAAATGAGTTTTTTAAAGTTCACTTTGACAGGAACATGCAGTGTTTCTCTAAGGTAGAGCTCATGGGGCCAGGCCAGGCAGTCAGACCCTCAGATATCTTATGGCCCCCGTCTCCCCTCAGCTGTGAGCAGTGGGGAGGGATCATGTGTGGAAATTACAAGTCCCCTCAGCTGTGAGCAGTGGGGAGGGATCATGAGTGGAAATTACAAGAAAGCATGCTCACACATCTGATGTGATTTAGAGTTGTTTGGTTATTTGCTTTACCAGCCTTTTTAATGACTACAGTATCACTTGATGGCTATAGTAGATGGTGAGAATGGGATGAGAAATAGGTTTGTCCCCTGTAGCTGAAATGTGATGAAACACAAGACAAATAATATGGAAAATTCTTAGAAGAATGCTAATCTGATATTAATGTGCTACAGCACAGCCTCTGAGTCAATTAGACAATTAATGTGGTTCTGATGACTTTCAGTGCATGAAACTTTGGAAGAGGAGTGGATGGGGAGGGAAATGATGCAGGTAGCTGTTTCAGTAAAGACCAGCTGGTGTACTCTTGTCACTTTCAATGTGCTTAGGGAAGTTTGATTTCTTAAAGAAACAAAGGAATGACTTAAATCTAATCAAACTTGAAAAGTTTTGCTGTCATGATGCAGAACAGGATTGCAGTTATTAAGTCTTATTTCTGTGGCCGAGCAGTCAGCTGTCTTTACTCAAATCCAGTCAAAGGAACCCTTTAAAAATCCCCCACTGCCTTCTTTTTGCACAGTCTTTTGTGTGGATTTTTTGGCAGAGAAGGGGAAAGGCATATGACTTCTGCTGATAAGCACTGTAATACATACTTCTAAGGATGATTGCACTTCTTAAGTGGGCTTTCTTTTAGCTAATAATTTGACAAAATCCATACACCCGTCCCCTGAATGGAAAGGAAAACATCTTGTGTCACTTCAATAAGAGGGAAAACAAGTCCTTATTTGTCTTTCTTTCCTTTCAGACCCTGTGTGTCAGAAGTGACAGTGTTTGACAGTGATGATGCAGAAGCAGGTGGGACAGCTAAAGTGCAAATTGCAATGAAGTAAGCACTACATGTTTTTATTGGATTTTTCCTTCCAAGAGAAAGAATTCTATATGGGATAGAAAAGACTGCCCAGAGAGGTTGTGGATGCCCCCTCAGTCCCTGCAGGTGTTCAAGACCAGGCTGGACAAGGCACTGAGCAGCCTGATCTAGTGGGAGGTGTCCCTGCCTATGGCAGGGGGGTTGGAACTAGATGATCTTTAAGGTCCCTTCCAACCAAATCTATTCTATGATTCTATTCTATGATTCTATTCTATGATTCTATTCTATGATTCTATTCTATGATTCTATTCTATGATTCTATTCTATGATTCTATTCTATGATTCTATTCTATGATTCTATTCTATGATTCTATTCTATGATTCTATTCTATGATTCTATACTATGATTCTATACTATGATCTGTTGTGTTTGAATTTCTTAAGTTCTGGATTGTTCTAAATTCTGGATGTTCTGGTAGCAAAACTTTGTGTAATATGAAACTGATTTTGTTTGAACAAGCCATGGTCCCATTTTAGTTCTGTCTTTGTTGTTAATTTTTCATGTAGTTTGTGTGTCTTAATGAAACATGGAATCCAAGGTAGACATCTATAGTAATAATAATGCTTTTTTTATTTGTTTGTTTTTCAGATATGATGATAAAAACAAACAGTTTGCAATCCTGGTTATCCAGCTGAGTAATGTTCCAGCACTTCTGTTACAGCAAGATCAAAAAGTGTAAGTGGGTGAAATAAACAAATTTGAAGGATTTGGATGAGTTTCCAGTGCAAATTAAACAGATGTTGGGTTTTGTTTTTTCACACTTCCTGAAATACTTCTACACCCTGTTACATGTACCAACATTTATTAACTTATAAGCCCACAAACTGAAATAAGAGGCTGTTTTTTCTTAGTAAAAACTTGTCTGGAATCCAACAGCAGTGCCTGGACCAACTGTGTCAAACAGAAGAGAAGGTGGTTGTTCTGCTACAGATCTGGGCTGTGGGTACCTGCACAGATGCATGTCTAGGGAAACACACAGCTTCTACTAGACTCCTTCTAAACCCAAGCTTTTTAAAATTCAGTTGTTTGTCAGGTTATTCAGCACACATTTGATTCATTTTTGCCTAGCTGTTTCTGCCTACAAAGAGTCTGTTAGCAGCCTGACAAGTTGCACAGGCGTAAACAACCATGTTCAACATCATCCCACAACACTCGATTACAAGACTCAGAAGAGGAAGTCTACGGCAACTTATGTCACTTCATGTCTCTGATGTTGTGATGAGATGTTCCTTTTTTCTCAGTTGACTGATATTCCAAAGAATAGGATAGGACAGTCGTGTCCACAGTGCTTAGGATGAATTTCACGTAGAGATGTATGGAGCTGTTGCAATGGAGGGAGCAGCAGAGCTGTGCAGTGGCACTGATGGCAATGCTTTTTCACAACAGGAACATCCGTGTGGCTGTCCTGCCCTGCTCAGAAAGCACCAGCTGCTTGTTTCGCACCAGGCCAGTGGAAGCTTCAGACAATCTTGTGTACAATGAAGTGTTTTGGGTTTCTATCTCCTACCCGGCTTTACGCCAGAAGACTTTAAGAGTTGATGTTTGCACTGTAGATAAGTCTCATCTTGAAGAATGTTTGGTTAGTATTAATCTCTGTTGTTGATATCTTTGTGTTTGTTTCCTCTTTTGAAATAGACAATTAGCAATTTCTGTAAGAGTTTTCTTGGCAACCTCAGGGCTTCTTCCAGGAATTTGGAAGCCACTGTAGAACATTAAAGATCTCTCAAGGATTTTTTTTTTTAAAGAAGCTATTAATCTATACTATTAAACATTTATTCTTTTTCGAGCACTAGTAGTGCCATAGCCAGCTGCTCCCTATTGTTAGAAGAGCTTTTATGTTGTTTGATGTTACCTGAGCAAGTTGGTTGTTTTATTTCTGGAATATTGTTCTCCAGAATATGAGTAGGACATATTGAGATGGGACATAAGAAGCAATTAAGTTACTGAAAGGTCCTTTGTGTGTTTTGTAGCATCTCCTTTGGCTGGAGGGCATGTGTTTTACAGTGCTTCTGCATTTCTCCTTATATTTCCTATGTGAAGCACACTTTGGTTCCAGAAAGTATCTATTTTCCACATGAGGTTTTTCTCTTTGCAAAGCATGTGCAGTAAAAAATTATAAGGCAGATGAAGAATGGAATAAGCAAAGCTGAAGCTTTGCTGTCAGTCTGATTTTTGTCAGCCTTAAAAGTTTCTGAGACAGTCTTCATCTTGTGTTTCGTTGTCCTCTTTGAAGCTCTGACTGTAGTTTATCCTGCCCGCAGTAGCACTGTTTATACCTCTGGCTTCTTGTACACAGGAGCTATAGTGAAGCACTTGCTAGGATTGGAAGTCCTAGACAATGTTAAAAAATAATTAGTGCTGTTGAATTTGAGGTAAACAAGGTGGTTTTTCTTTTTGTCAAAACTGCCAATGTGGTTTTGCACTACTGATCTCATTTCTTCTTACTCTTCTTGTATTCTTCATGTATTTAGGATTACAGTTTCTTCGTGTGTTTAGTACTACACTCAGACAGTGTTTTTGCTCTCAACAGGGTGGAGCACAAATTAGCCTTGCTGAAATATGCAAATCTGGAGAGAAATCAACCCGTTGGTATAACCTCCTTAGTTATAAGTATCTGCAGAAGCAAAACAGGAGAAATAAACAAGGAAACATTCACTCTGAAGTACCCTGCTCAGAAACAACAGTAAGAACAACTGCTGAAAAAGAGCAAATCTAAACAGTAGTAAGGGGAGGGTTTGTGTGGCTGAAGGGCTGTTAGAATAGATGGGAAATGAAGCTTGTTTTTAAAGCTTGAAGTTGTCATTAAGTGCAACAATATAATTAACATGTCAGTTACAGATGTACTCTTGTCGTGGGCTAAATGCTTCACTGAAATCTGCTCTTGGTGAGGCCTGGAGATGTGATGTGGGGGATGGGTGAGCTCTTGTCTTTCTTCCCACTGACAGTTCACCTCACTGTGAGGAACTTGCTTGAATAAGTGGAGATGCAGGCTGAGCTCTGTGTGTGAGGGGCTTGGAATGTGCTCAGCCTGTATCTGTACACGTGGAGATGTGGATGTCACTGGGAGGTGGCCAGGGATGCTTGCACTGGCTCTACTGAGCAGCGGTGGCTGCTCCAACAACGTGGGTGTAGAGACCACAGCTCTCTCCTGCCACCACAGGAAAGGCAGTGGGGCTGTTTTGAGCAGAAAAGCTGTCTGCTTTGCCTTCACCAGAAGTCTCTTGATCTCCTTAGGACTCTGTCTCAGCACTCTTGGAGCAGACAGCTTTTGAACTGGAAGCTGTGGAGAAGAAACTGGAAGAAAGCAGAAGCACTTTAACTGGTGGAGAGAGTTGGTAGGTAGCATCCCAGCATTGGGGCGTTTGGGAGATTCGTGTGCAGAGAAGAAAGCAGATGATACAGAGCTGTGGGAGGCTGCTTCTGTTTCTTTCTGTCTTGGTGAAAAATCCTGTTTCTTCTGTTCTGGTAATTGTGCTTGGGAAGTGAGAACAAAGATGATAAATGTTAAAAATAGTTATTAGCACTCTGTTAATTTTGTTATTTGTACAATCTTCTGCGGAGGTTTGTTCCAAAAGCTCCACCATATGGTGCAAGTTGTTGTTTGAATGTTAATTTTGACTGTTGTTCACATAGTCACAGTTCACATTTTATTAATGAAGCCTTGCATTTGTAATAAAAAGTGAGCCAATGAGTTTGATGGAGAGCCAGCTGTGAGTTCAAAGGAGCTGAAAAGGATGTTGAAGCAGTGGTTAGATTTTATCCAGCATCACTTCTGAAATGAAGATTAATGGCATCCTGAGAGCTCCCCTTAAGATGTGCTCACCTCAGACCACAGAGTCTTGTGTACAACAGGCCAGTTCAATAACAAAGCTGTTTTTAACAGGCAAGATGAAGAGGTTCCTGACCAGGAAGAACAGGACGAGATCAGTGAAAATGAAGCAGAGGAGGAGGAAGAATTCTGTGCTGGAAAATCACTGTGGGAAACAGAAGAAAGTCTGAATCCCCAGGTGCACGTGGGAACAGCAGTGAAGGTAAAATCGAGGGCCTATTGAGCAGAAAGATGAGTTAAGCTTACCAACTGGCTGGATTGCTCTTGAGCTGAGCAAAGTTAAAACAATTACTTCAACATCACTCATGTTTAAATGTTTATCTACCTGGAAGCTATTTTGTTAACACTAGGTTAGCACTTCATCCCACAGTTAATACAGTGTTGGTTTATGCCTCCTTTTTGTTGCTCATGAGGGTGGCTTTGACCCTGTTTTAATCCTGAATGTAGTTGTAGTCTTAACAAAAATGTGCTCTGCAGGTAGATGCAGTGATTTGGATCTGTGCTGCAGATGCACAACAAGTAAAGGGAAAATCATACCTCTGTTGTGTGTGAGATGCCAGGTCACGCTGTCAAACCAGATCCACAGGCAGAGCTGCCTGGAATCAATTGTGTTGTGCAGCAATCAATAGATGCAGAGCCCTTGGGGAGTGATACAGTTGATGTAGCAGCAACTGAGTTCAAAGAGTGAAGTGTTGGGGCACTCTGCTTGAAAAGGGCTGAGGAGTATCTGGCTTTGAATGTGATGCCTGTGGGAGTGAAAGCGGAGCCATATGGCAGGTGGCTGCTGGGTAGCACTGGGTGCCTGTGGGCAGAGCGGTGGGAGCTGGTGTTTACTCTGCAGTGTCTGTCTTTCAGGTGGATAAAGAGACAAACACAGAGAGCCCGGCACAGTCTTCTACTGTAGTTCGTCCAAAAGACAAAAGAGCAGCAAATCCCCCCCAGACACAGTTTGTGAGAGGTAGCACCATCATCCGCTCCAAAACCTTCTCTCCAGGACCACAGAGTCAGTACGTGTGTCGGGTAAGGAGAGGCTGTGAATGCTGCCTTTCATTAGTCAATGCCTCATATCACTGTTCACTTAGTCTGAATTTTTCACAGAGATCTGACACTGCTTTCTTCTTTCTTCCTTTCACTTCAAAAATTGCTCCCACTTAGGTGTATCTTTCCCTGGAACTAACAGTATTAAATACAAATGTATGAAGTGTGTGTGTGCCTGTATGTTTGAGCAGGTCAGCCATGTGGGGTTTAGCTCCCATCTAAGATTTTTGGGTTTTTAATAGCTGGGAAACTCTTCCAGGTGAATTGATGTGGTTCCAGAGAAATGTAAGAAAAAAACTTTTTCACAGGGAGGGTAACAGAACACTGGAACAAACTGGCCAGAGGGGTTGTGGATTCTCTTTCTCTGGAGACATTCAAAACTCAACTGGATGAGTTCTGTGTGACCTGGTCTAGGTGTTCCTGCCCTGGCAGGGGGATTGGACTAGATGATCTCTTGAGGTCCCTTCCAATCCATGATATTGTGTGATTCTGTCCAAACTAACCCAGAAGGGCTGCTGTAATAGACTGATGAATAAGCTGTGCATGAGACCCTTCCCTGCTGCTTTGATATTGTTCTGTGCTAACTTGAACTGAGTTAGCTGTGTCTGCCTGACTTTAGGTGAGGTGAATGTAAAACCTTTATACAAAGGGAAAGTCAAGAACCTGATGATGTCACAAAAACCCCCCAAACCTATGGAAGCTTGAAAGTCTCCAATGTGCTTTGTCTGAAAGTAACTGAACAGGCCACATGCTGGGTCAGAGTGTCACTTCTGTTCCTTTGAAATGGCTGTTCACAATTATTTCCTGGATTGAGGGGCAGCCTGTACTATAAATAACTAATCTTCTTAAATTGAACTGGCAAACGAGTAAATGCTGCCTTTGCTCACACATGACCTGTCCTGAGTGGGCATCCTCTTAATCCAGCTGAGCCAAATGAGATGTGCAGGTTTTCTCTGATTCAGGAGCAGATGCTTCTATGAAAAGAGACTCATTTAATTTGCAGCAGTGACCTGTGCTTGGCTGACACACATACTGTGTCACAGCACAGGTGGATCTTGGACCCTTGTTTCCTTTGCCCTCAGCTTTGAGAGGGAATGTGAGAAGGGAATTGAACTCTACTCGAGTTGAGCTCTTTTGAAGGGTCTAGAGACAGTCACAAAAGAAGGCAGGTTGTATATGTGTAACATGACAACAAGGTTGAAAGACCCAGGGGGATAACTTACAGGTAAACCTACCTCTTGCACCACTAGCTTAAAAAACAGGTGGCTGGAGAAAAGAGAAATCTCTAATAAAATAGTCAAGTTTTACAGATGCTAGAAAAGAGTAATTATTTTTATCATCACGTAGATATTTTTCTAGATTAGTTTTGCCCATCCTAGTTACTTGCACAGGAAAAGGGCTGTGAGGTAGAGATCCATATTTTACCTCATCTTACTGTTTCTCTGTGCAAAAAAGGGACAGAATTCAAAGTTTATGGCAGGATCTGGCTGTGGCACATGGGTTGCATTTTGTGCTCTCAGATTGGGGTGGCAGCCATCTGCTGTGGCCTTTCACAGAACTTGATAGTTCTGCTCATGTTGCTGCCTGTGATCACATAATGAATCCTCCAGTGTTGCTGCTAATGTGTGTTTGCACTGCTTGCATTTGTTCTGTGAAAAAAATGGGGTATCATTTCTCTTTTCAGCTGAATCGCAGTGATAGTGACAGTTCAACGTTATCCAAAAAGCCCCCCTTCGTTCGAAATGCAATGGAGAGACGAAGTGTCAGAGTGAAACGGGTAAAAACATCATCACTTGGGTTTTTTCTCTGTCACAGCCACTTACAAAAACGCTGTTTTAAGGGAAGATTTTGCAAACATAAATCAGTTGCCATGTGCCTTCATTCGTAAGCTTTTCTTTGTATGTGGGAAGACTCTCGAGAGAGAGTATGCTCTTTGATACATCAAAATATGACAGGAATGTTTAAGCTGGAACTTTTTTAGAACAATCAGTTTAGGAAGATGGTTCCTGGCATTTTCCATTTTGTCAGAGCTGAACTAGCACAGATAGTTTTACCTTGGTTAGTGCTGCAAGATTCTTGAGTGTGTGAAGATCTGGGGAAGAAGGTGAAGAGACTGATGTCTCAGGTGACCCTGTTGTAGTGAGTCTGTGACACACAATTGAACACCTGTCCCATGGTGATGGCAGTCTTGGAAATTCCCCTGGGATACTGATATTGAGCTCCTAAGGAGACTAAGACTAGGTAGCACTACTGGAAAAAACCAAACATCAGTTTTTCTGCTGTATTGTGGCCACATCTAGGCTAAGACATTAAACTTAAGAGCAATCTGTGCAAATAAGACTTGATCTGGAGAAGCTGACGAGGAAGAAATGTAGTGGCAACACCAAAATCAAAAGGCTTATCTGTAAGACTTGCTTGAGTTTGTGCTTGAGATGGATTGGAAAGCAGGATCAGTAGAAATGCTTTATGCTAAGGAAAGTTCCAAAAAAAAAATGGGTCTCCTGATGTCTTTGTCCCTCCATGGGGAGTGGTCAGGACAGTTTTCATCTATGTGTTCATACATCCCTCCTTTTCTAGCCTTCAATCAAGTCCTTTGGTACGGAGCGTCTCATACGCACCTCGCTTGACCTGGAGCTGGACCTGCAAGCTTCAAAAACCTGGCATGATCGGCTGCTTCAGGAGATCTCTGTGCTGAGGGAACTGAAGGAACAGCTGGAACAAGCTCAGAGTCAAGGGGAGAAAGAGTTGCCACAGTGGGTGAAAGACGATGAGAGATTTCGACTGCTGCTGAGGCTCGTGGAAAAACGAGTGAGTATTACCTGCCTTTGGGTTGGATTTGAGATATTTGAGAAACAAGGTAGACAGTCAGAAAGCAAAGCCTTAGCACTACAGTCACTTCTGTCTTCCACTTATGGCTCCAGCAAGTGTTTGATAATGGAAGTGGCAGCCCTTGGGTGTCTGGTTGTTCCTGGTGTTTCCAAATTGCAGGCCTTGTGCCTGCCTCCCCACGGTTGTGAGGGTTTGGGAGACAGCAGTTGTCTCCTCCTCCCTTCTTCTAATGGCTGCATAAAACTTGTGCAGGAATGACACTTGGCTTTAGAATAGGATTTTTATGCGGATGAAGTGATGATGTAACTCAGATGATAGCAGACATACTGGCTTTAAGTGCCTAATGTTGTCTGTCTTTCTGTTTTTGAAGGGTGGACTGACTGCAGGGCAGGAATGGAAAGGAGATGGGACTAATTGCTGAGAATTTCAACAAGCAATTTAACAAGCATTATAATTTTTGATGGAGTTTGACTCCTTCTTAACTTCATGTAGAGTTCTGCTAGTCAAGAGCCCATACATTTACCAGCAGAGGGATTTCCAGCCTTAGCTCAGGCACATGAGAAGTCACCAATGCCATCTATCTCGTGAGGTGCAGCCTCCTAGAGAACCCTAGTAGGTGTGGTGTGTCATGGCCAACACTCCCAAAGAGTGGGACAACTTCCAAAAGCTCTCTTTGTTACAATGATTAGCTGACAAGCCTTCAGCTTAGCTTCTGGGGCTTTGTAATTCCAGAGCAACACTTTTGAAGTCCTTCCGACCCACAACTGAAATACTGCTGTATTTGGAGATTACTTGGGATGAAATGATTCCTCCTCAAAACACAAACATCTTTTTTCCATTATTTGTTCAGGTGGAAAAGGCAGAACTCAAGTGTGAGCTCAAGGCTGATAAAATGATGAGAGCTGCTGCCAAGGATGTCCACAGGCTGCGAGGGCAGAGTAGGAAGGAGCCACTAGAAGTGCAGTCATTCAGGTGAGCACATGACAATGGTAAAGGGAAGGAAAAATTGACTGCTAGTGTCACATTCCTCTGGTGGACTGAGATGGTGATGAGGAAGTATTTGACTGCTCTGTTTAAACAAAAATTTCTGTACATTTATATCCAAGTGTGAGGTCTAAAAGTCAGGGACAGCAGCTGTAGCACTGCCTGTGACCTCAGAGCAACCAGGAGCACTCCCAGCTCCTCTCCACCTGGCAAGAAATTCACAAATCCTTTGTTTAATGCAGAAGAATCTTTTTGCTTCCCTCAGTAACATACCTAGAAAGCAAAAACCTTTCTGCAACAGCTTTAATTGATGGGATCAGTGTTGTGAGTATAGCTGTAAAGATGCAGCATCTCTGATGTGTTAATAAGGTGGGTTGTGAGAGGATGTGCTGCTGCTCTCTGCAGTGGCTGTCAGTGGGATACATGTTAATGTGGATAGTAGATATTCCTGGCAAGGCTTCTGTTGCATTAACCACTCATCATCTCTTTTTTTTCCTGTTTTTTAAGAGAGAAAATGGCATTTTTCACACGGCCGAGGATGAACATTCCAACGCTCTCTGCAGATGATGTGTGATCACCATAAAGTATTTGCTTTCCAGACAATTCCACAAATGCAGTTTGGGTTTTTGAAGTTATTTATGTGGTATTATGAAGGTACCAAGGCGTTTGTATATTAGGGCTTTTGTCAGTATGTGGATGTTTTGAAGAACTTTAGGCTAAAGTTATATCATCACAGAAACCAGCATTAAAGTGAGGAGATTGTATAGTTTGTATATTTAGGAATGTATTTTTGGGAAATAGAATTTTCAAATAAGAACAAATGCAGCGTTAAGGTGCTGTTATTCTTAAATAATGTTGTTTAGACTTTTTTTGTACAGCTCTACCTTTTAGAGGTTTTACTGCAATAAAAGAAATTTGAAGGAACCTCACCCCTACCTTGGATGATATTCTGCATCTGATTCTCCCCCAAGTGATGTATGTTGTGCCCTGTGGAGAATGCAGGGAGCCTGTTCTGACTCCCAAGTGCTGTGAACGAATTCTCTGTGAGCTGTGAAGCGTTTGTGTTTCCTGACAGGTCGTAAAAGTGGGTGTGAAGTTCAGGGTACTAGCACTTTTAACATTTGTACTGCAGCTCATGTCTGTAATGGGTCTGTTAAGGTAACGTGGGGAGCCCATTGAAACCACTGCTGTGGGAGGAGGGCTGCAGGTTTTAAGTCCATTTTAGGCTTTTCCAATAAAGTGACCTTTCTGGACAAACCTGCATTCTTGTTTTTTGTCTTGTGTGTATCAACTGGCACTGAATTTTTTAGGTTTTTTTTCTTTTAATGCATCTTGCTCTGTAAATCCTTCAGACCAGACATTTCTGTGAGCCAGCCACTGGATTTCTCTGATGTAACTTGGGTGCTCCTGGGAGCTTCCTTTCTAAATACAGGTTTTACTACAGGTGCTGGAGCTGTCACTCACCTGCTGCCTGTTTTGTTACAGCAAATGTAATTCTGCACAGTGTTGGGTAAGAACCATTTGCTGCCTTGCCTTTCTGCCCAGCCTCTCCTTGCTCTGCTGGTGGCTTTGGACTGTCCCTGTGTCTCAGGAGAGGCTGAACTGGCAGGATTTGGTTTTTTCTCATTCCAGCCTTTCTCCAGGTGCTCACTCTGCCTCTGTTTTGTGCCTCTGGGCCAGCAGCAGCCCCTACAAGACACCTTACACCCCAGATATCATTCTTCTACCCACCCTCTGAGGCATGGACTTTCTCACAAGTTTCTCATGGCTGGATTTGGGTTTGGAAGAGTCTTTCCCTCCCAAACATAATGCCTTCTTGGATGGTGATGTGAGCCAACAGTTTGCAGTCCCAGTCCAGCAGGCCAACCTTATGCTGAGCTGTATCAGAAGAGCCATGGCCAGCAGGTCAAGAGGGGTGATTCTTCCCGTCTGCTCTGCACTCCTGGGACACCACCTGGAGTTACTGTGTCCAGCTCTGGATCTCTCAGCACAAGAGAGACAGGGAACTACTGGAGAGCAGCCAAAGGCCACAAGGATGATGCAAGGGCTGGAGCACCTCTCCTATGGAGACAGGCTGTTCAGCCTGGAGAAGAGAAGGCTGTGGGGAGACCTCACAGTGGCCTCCCAGTGCCTGTAGGGGCTACAGGAAAGCTGGGGAGGGGCTGTTTGCCAGGGCATGGAGGGATAGGATGAGGGGTAATTATAGAATCATAGGATAGTTTGAGTTGGAAGGGACCTTAAAGATCATCGAGTTCCAGCCCCCCTGCCATAGGCAGGGACACCTCCCACTACATCAGGCTGCTCAGTGCTTTGTCCAGTCTGGCCTTAAACACCTCCAGAGAGGGGGCATACACAGCCTCTCTGGGCAACCTGTTCCAGTGTTTCACCACCCTCACTGTAAAGAATTTCTTTCTTATGTCAAGTCTAAATCTACCCCCTTCCAATTTAAATCCATTGCTTCTGGTCCTCCCATCACATATCTTGTTAAAAAGTCCTTCCCTTGTCTAGAAACTAAAGCAGGGCAGGGCTGGCCTGGACATTAGTAAGTTCTTATCCATGAGAGTGGTGAGACACTGGCCCAGGCTGCCCAGAGAGGTTGGGGGGCCTTATACCTGGAGACATTCAATGCCAGGCTTGCTGAGGCTCTGAGGATGTCCCTGGTCACTGCAGGGGCTGGCTTTTGAAGGTCCCTTCCAACTCAACGCATCATTCTATGACTTGCAAGCCCATCGGGGTCAGCCCCGGGAGCTGCCGCCACCTCCGCGCCGTCAGGGGGCGCTGCCACCAACCTGACTCTTGGGGTGGTTTCCTCTTCCGCCGCGGCCACTTCCGGTTCCGGTCGCTCGAGGATGGAGGCGCGCGTGGCGCAGACGGCGGCTCGGCTGGCGCGGCAGGTGAGGGCCCAGGCGGGGACAGACCGTCCGGCTCCGGTGTGGGGAGAACCGGACTGGGGGAACGTGGCCTGGGACAGGCCGCCCGGCTCTGCCTTAAAGCTTCCGCGGCCGCTGGAGCCGCAAGCGGGTCTGTGTGCGGAGCGGGACCCTGCAAGCGCAGAGGGAGGGCTGCTGTGAGATGGAGAAGCCGAAAGCGAGCAGCGACTGAGGCAACTTCTGCAGCCGGTGCCGTCCCTCAGGAGGTAGAAGGCGGAGTTAAAGCGTTCTCCTTCCTCAGCATGGGGCTGTGACTCGCTCTCGGTGTGGCTGACGGGTGAGGTTGTGCAGAAAACTTCCCGAGACAAGTTCCCGGGAAGCGGCCGGAGCCGGGTCCGTGCGGTACCTCCCTGCTGTCCCCTCAGCCAGGCAGCTGAAGGGAGCCCGGCCCTCAGGAGGGGACTCAGCAGACCCGGAGAGCCCTGTCAGGGGAGCTGCTGCAGGGCCGGAATGCTGCTTGTTTCAAACTAGAGCGGGGTAGGGTTAGACGCGACATTAGGAAGATCTCCGTGAGAGTGGTGAGTGGCCCAGGTTGCCCGGAGAGGTGGTGGAGGGCCATCCTTAGAGTCATTCAAGTCCAGGCTTGCTGGGGCTCTGAGCAACCTGATCTAGTGCAGGATATCCCTGCTCGCTGCAGGGATATGGACTGGATGGCGTTGGAAGGGCCCTTCAGTCCACTCCTGGTGTTGAGAGTGGGTGTTGCTGACAGTACAGTACAGGGGCAGCTTCAGGAAGGTTTTGAATTCTGCAGGCTAGCCTTTTATATGTTGTCTGAAGAGTGTGTAACAGAGATTCCAGTTTGTGGGGGTTTGCCTACCTCTCGTGTGTTTTTAAGCAGCATATTTGATATGTCTCCTACTCACAATTCAAGCAAGCATAGTTCACTGTCCTAAAGTACTGAGCTAATGAATCCAGATGTTGAATCTCTGCAGCTTGCCTTTTGTTTTTGCATTTTTCCTTTGTAGCTGCTTGGAGAGGAAGAACATTCTTGATGTTCTGGCAAGGTGGTTCTCTCTGTCATCCAAACTGTGGGGTCTTTAGTCTGTAAACAAACTCCAGTCACTTTGAAGCAAAGAAAGAGGGTCACTCCTGAACTCTTTAACTCCAGGAGCCTGTAGAAGGCCGTGTGGAATTTCTGAGCCTGTATCTACCTGTTGCATAACTCACCAGTATAGTCCCTGGTGTCAGCTCCAGCAAGCCATGGAGCCCATTCTGAGACTTCTTTGGGAAAATAACCCAAGAAAGAGCAAAGAATGCACCAAAATACTGCAGTGAGATAGCTCAGTAAAGGCTTGGCAGAGTAGGAGCAAAGACAGAACTTTGTAGTAGGCAAGAAGGACAGGAAGGAAAAAAAGGTGCTGTGACAGCTTTGCTGTGGTTTCTCAGGCTATTTTCTCTCCTTTTTTTTTTTTCCAACATGATGAATAAAAGTTTTATTACTGTAAAGCCAGAGGAAGGAGCTTGTAGAAGTTTCACATTACTTCAGTGGGATCCCTGAAAGACATGCTTATGTACTATAGGGTGATTTTGGTCCCATTGAAAAAGCTGTAGTTCTTTTGTGTTTGCAGGTGAGGGGAAGATTTCTAGTTCTCAGCTGACCAAAGAGCCCCTGGAGATGTCAGCCTGGCCTCCTAGTTCCCGCAGCTTCTCATGAGGTGGTCATCAGGTATGACCCTTTACTGACAAGTTGTGATATGTCCAAGGCTGTGTCAGAATAATCCAGAGGGTGAAGCTGTGTGTCCTGAACACCAGCTTTTTCCTTCCTTTTCTCAGGTGTTTTGGAGGTTGGAGGTGTATTAGTATTGCCTTCTTTCCTCACTTAGATGTTGCTGTGAGGGAGGAGGTACAAGAGGTACCTGAAGTTTAACATAATAGGATTTTTTCAGGAAGAATGTAGAATTTCTATCCCTTGTGTTTGTAGGTGATTTGCTAGAGAGACAAACTTATCACAGGTTGCTGTGTTAAGGGGCATTTATAACTCATGAAAGTCTGCAAACCTTTTTCCTGGCAAGTTCGGCAATATGGTTATGGATGTGGGGGTCATAGAATCATAGAGTATCTTTAGCTGGAAAGGACCTGAAAGGATTGTTAAGCTCCAGCTTTCTGCTCCTTGCAGCTCTACTTGAAACTAAACTGTAGGACTAAGAGCATTGTCCAGGTATCCCCTTAAGTGACTGTCTTATTACTGTGACTGCTCCTTCGGTAACCTGTTCAATGATCCTCTCAGTGAAGAGCCTTTTCCTGATGTCCAGTCTTTCTGGCTTGGCTTCTTTCTCATTTCTTCTTGTGCTGTCACTGATCAACAGAGAGATTAGGATTTTGGTGAGATGTTCCCCTCCTGACTGGCCCAGGGTGAACCAGGGTGCTCTTATTGCCTTTGGAGCTCTATTCAGAGCATGGTGGTCCCAGCCCAGCTGTTATGATTTTAACTCTGGTGATTCTGGAGCTGAGTATAACCATTGCTAAGTTCAGGCTTTTCTGCTGGGTGATTTTGAATTAAAAGTTTGGTTCATAGTTTGTATTAACTGTTGATGAGCACCAAAAGGGAGACTTACATGGCAGAGGCAATACTGCGATGTGCAGGTAGACCACTGGTGAAATCTTTTGCTTTCAGGTCATGCTCGAGTAATGTAAAAACTCTACTGACACTTTCTGCAGAAGAAGAGCACAAAATGTGATAGGAAAATGTGCCAGTCTGGGCTGACACATTGGGCTTGGTCACAGCTGAAATGGGGGCCAGCCTGAATGCCTCCTGTCTGCAGGTGTCTGAGCAGAGAAAATACTGTTTTGTCCCACTTCTGTCTCCTCCTGCTTCAAGAATTGCTGTGTGACAATTCAATTTTCTTTTCAGGAAAACGAAATCAAGCTGTTATCTGCAGAAATTGAGCGTCTGAAGAACTTTGGGTGCCTGGGAGTCACCCCAAGTTTGGAAGGGCTGCGAGACGAAAACGCCAAACTTAAGTATCGGTTAAATTTCCTTCAGAAGGTAAGAACATAAAGAAGTAGTGCTGTACATGTGGTTTTGTTCTTATTAAGATGAGATAAATAATTACCATTTTGTTACAGCTAGTCATGTGTGACAGTGTGCTCACTCTGCATTCTGATGCCTTCATTGAGGGTGAAACATCAGGTATTTCTTGTTTCCTTAAACAGAAACCTACTTTATGGAAAATTTTAGTAGGTTAATAAGTCCCCACCATATCTTGGCTAGTCAAATAATGGGCAGCTACACTACCAGCATCACTGACCAAGTTGTTGAAGAGCACAGCAGTGCAGCCCTGCTTTCTGGGGAAGTGATGGGAGTTTCAGAGGGAGAAGTGGCTATTGAATGTGTTGCTTGTGTGCCTAGAGCTGTCAGACAAATCTCTTAGCTGTGCTCTGCCTGAACAAGTGGGATGTAATGGCTCCTCAGATGCTGTTAATGTAGTCTTCTGGATTCTCTGGGTTTTTTCCAGAGTCTTCAAGAGGAAAGAAGTAAAACAGCAAAAAGCATGATCAATATCAACAGTCGTCTTCAGGAGATCTTTGGAGCTGCTATACAGGCTGCCTACCCAGACTTGGAAAACCCTCCACTAGTGGTGACACCAAGTCAGCAGCCCAAATTTGGGGATTACCAGTGCAACAGCGCCATGGGCATAACTCAGGTAAGTCTCAGTGAGCTTGCCAGAAGTTAAAACTTTGCTGTTGTTTGCTGGAAGCTGTGATAGACAGCACAGTCCTGTTGCAGGCCTTCTGGCTGAGAGTACAGGGAGTTACCTAGTGGCATTTTAGGGGAAACATTAGCCTTCAAGGTGTAGTTCTTTAAGCAGCTCCTTGGGTGACCTGTATGAGAGTTACTTGTGTGTCATTCAGAGAAACTGCTCAGTTTGTGGGACGTAAATCAAATCAGGATTTAAGTGCTGCATCGATTTACTAATGATGTGCAATTAATTACCAATAGGTGAGCTATATGTTTGGAACTAATGTTAGCAAAACAGTAAATGACAATTCTGCACAGTCACATAATGTTGATAAATGCCTACAAATCTCTAAATGTTCTTCTTTAATGCCAGAAAAGTGTGATGTCCCTGCACATGTTTGCACAGAGTTATGTACAACGTGTCCCCTCTCTCAGGGTAGATGGGTTATGACCATGCACCCCATCTCCGTGAGTGGGGGGTCCCTCATTGTGCTCACTCCTGGTGGTGTGGCTGCTGCAGCTTCCCATTGCCTGCTGAAGCACCTGGCAGCTTCACTGCCTGCTGCATCCTCAGCTGCCCTCTGCCAGCTCCAACACATGGCATCTGATGGCACAGGGTCTTTGTCAGGCTGGTGCAGAGGATGGAACATGGAGCACTTTCGTCTAGCTAAGTGTAGGCCACTGCTCAGACACCGTCCTTCCTACTGCTCTACTGACTCCTTTGTTTCAAAAGCCTGTTGTTAATTCCCTGTCTACAGCTGAATTTGGCTGGTGGTTGTTGTAGCATTTTAGGTTAGTGTCCACTGCTCTTTCAGGAAGAATGGAGTGTGCTGTTGTGTGTTTTTTTGTGCTCAGGTTCCTATCTAGTTGCCTGTTATCCAGGTATTTTCTAAAGGCTGGCTGTGTGGGCATCCTCACTTCTGTGGTTGGTGGTATCTATGTTTTCTTTTAACTGAACAGAAAGTGTTTATTTTCTTGTGTTGTGTTCTGATAATTGGAGGTTTTGAGGCAACTGTAAGAATAGTTCCACTGTGCAGAACACGTGCTAAGTGTGTGTAAAGGAAGGAATGCTTTTTAACCTGGCTGGTATTGGCAGTTACTTCTAAGAGTTCCAGTGTTGCTTCTCTCCAGAAGATAATTTGACCAAAAAGTATGCAAACAAAGTAAGAGACATATTTTAGGAGTTGTTCAGTGTGATGGGACTGTGCTGAAGTCAAACTACACTGGAGGCTGGGGAGAAAGAAGGTAGTTTAGGTGCTAAAGCAACCAAGCTTTCAATGCATTAATGACTTTGAGTGAAGAGATGGACTTCTTATAATTACAGATCTTTCATTTTGCAATATCAACAGAAGCAACTGTTATTTTTGGTGTTCTGTTGTCAGTTCACCTTTATTAGTCTGCTTTACTGATAACCTTGATATTGAACTTTCACTGACACACGTGGGGTTCTGCTCTCCCAGGTTCTCCTCTGCAGTGTTGGTGCTGTCACATCACAGTCAGTTTGACTCCCGGGCAGCACTGATACGTGCTGGCCAGCAGGCTCTTGGTCTCAAGTGCCAAGGCAGAAACAGCCCTCACAAGTAAGTGTTATCTTCCCTTGGTCTCGTTAGCATATTGTGACTGGGCCCCAGCCAGAGGAGCACCAGGGTGATTGCACTGACACGGACTTTGGGAGCTTTGCTGTTTCTTTTGACCGCTGCTTTACCCCAATTAAGTGGCAGTTGGGATTCTCGAGCAGCCCTGGCTCTGTGTCGACGTTACTGGCATAACTTGGTGTCTGAACAGTCCCCTTCAAGCCAGGGTTGGGTTCCTGGTACTGGGCTTGGCTGTAGAGTTTGTTCCATGGAAAGGCACGCAGGAGAAGCTGGCCCTCAGCTTGGCAACACTCACACGTGTCAGACTCAGAGCATACCCCCACAGCAGAACCAGGGGAAACAGCACAGTAACTTCCCTCTGAGAGCAGCAGGTCATGAGCTTTCCATCCATCTGAGTTTTAGGGACTTGACTGTGGTGTGGGTTTCCCTGTAGAGCCTTGTTCCTTTGGGGTGTCCCCTGGCAGAGCTGGAACACCGGTCACTTGTCACCACTGCTGCCAGAGAACCAGGAAGGGCCCTGACTAGGGCAGCAGCCTCTCCCTTCAACATGCAGTAAAGAGCCCTCACAAGTGTCTGTTGTTTTCCTGGGAGCTCGTTAGACTATTAATGCTTGTGGTTTGAACCAGGAGCATTTCTTGATCCTTAGAGTAACTGGAGTATGGTGACTTCTTCTGGAATGGTTCAGATAACATGCTGTACAGCATGCTCATAATCTGGTTTTGCATTTATTTTTCATGTAGTTTGCATTTCGAATAGCATTAGAAGCCACAAAGGGGATGGTTTCTTGCCCATTTTAAGCCTTCGTCACCTTGTAAGTATCCTGTTGAACTGGAGGCTGAGATTTCAGTACAAGTCATGTTCTGCTGCAGATTGCAAGTTGGCTAATGCAAGCTCTGGAGTGTAAACTTCGACTTGAATGCTCATTGTGGCCTTGATGAGAGTGAAGTGTTGGATGATTTTCAAACACTTCAGAGTAAGAATGGAAAATCACATACTCAAAAAACAGAAAGTTGTGGTAATTTTAAACACTGTGGATGTTGTGTTTTGCAAGGGCTGGGCTGGGCTGACTCACCAGAATCCTAAAAGGTGGTTTTCTAAGATCTGCACAAAGCAATGTGAGCTGAGGCTTCAGGAATGGACAGAACACTTGTGAAATTGGGCTGGATGATCTTTGAAGGCTGCTTTAGCCCAGACCATTCTAATTCTAGCATATGAACCTGTTACAGGAGTTCTGCTCAGCTGGTCATTTATGTCAGGAGACTGAAGGAGAGACACTTTATCTGCAGTTTTTCTGATGCTTTTGGAAGAAAATTCTTTGGTTGCTTGGGTTGTTGCATTTTGTTTGGTTGGGTTTTTTATTTATTAAGTTTGAATTTAAGGCTGTTTGCTTTGGTTGCTTTCAGTCATAAATCTTAGAATCATAGAATGCATTGAGTTGGAAAGGACCTATAAAAGAACAACCTCCTGCAGTGAGGAGGGACATCCTGCACTAGAACAGGTTGCTCAGAACAACCCCAGCCTTGAATATCTTCAGGGATGGGGCCTCTATGGGCAGCCTTGGCCAGTGTCTCACCACCCTCATAGGGAAGAACATCTTCCTAGTGTCTCACCTAACCCTGCTCTACTCTAGTTTAAAGCCATTGCTCCTTGTCCTCTACTCCATGCCCTGGGTGTCTCTCCCCAGCTTTCCTGCAGCCCCTTCAGGCACTGTGAGGTCTCCTCCCAGCCTTCTCTTCACCAGACTGAACAGTCCCAGCTTTCTCAGCCTGAATTGACAGATTTGCTGTGGAACCATCACTCTGCACCTGCTGTAGGCACAGTTCAAAACTTCAGGAATGGATGCTGGCAGAGATGAGGATAGCTGTGAGACTAATGGACAATGTGGAGGAGTGTTAAGGACTTCATTTCTAAAGAGTTTGTCCATTTTACTGTCTTGGAGAAATAAAAATTTGCTAAAGCACTTAACGGGTTTTTCTTGTGCCGCTAGATAGTGAACTCATTTGGTCTGATCAGAGTTCTGCCACATATAAAGAGCTGATCTAATCTGTACAATTTGCTAAAGATGTTTTTCTTTGTGTGTGCCCCTGCATTATGAAGCTAGAGGATCATGAGGATCCTTCAGTGCTGCTGTATCAGTGCTTTCTGTTTCACTGTAGAATGGTTTGGAGGATTCAGTTTGACTTGTTCTTCTGGATGTGTTTCAGATACTGCTCAAAACCAAAGAACAGAAGGTTAGCCCAAGGGAAATAGCAGAAAAAATAACAAAAAACATTCCTGCCAATGAATGCATTGAGAAGGTTGAAATTGCTGGTCCCGGTAAGATTGCTGTGGTACACATATGTTACATGTTTTGCATGTTTAAAAGCTGATATGGTGATTCTATACTGGTTGGTGATAAGGGAAGCTGAGTTGGATTCAAGTATTTTGTGATTTAAATCTGTAATCACAGGGTGGATGAACTGCCTCTGTCTTGGTGAACTTGGCAGTGCTCGGGTTTGTGCAGCAGCAGCAAATCTACATCTCAATTAGTGCAACCCTGAGCTCTTTGATTAGCAATTTTTCCACTGATCCTTAAGGGAGCAGCTTTTCCCTTTCAGACATAGGTGATGAGCATCAGGTCACCATCATGAAATCACTGCAAAAAGTCTATGTGCCCTTCTTGGGGTTGCTCACAAGGTGAGGAGTAGTGTGGAGGTTGCCGAGTGCTGCATCTCTTCTGTCTCTGTGACCCAGAAAGAAATACAGGGGCTCCTAGTCCTTTGGGCTGCAGCATAAACACAAAAATCACATGGCACAGCCCTTTGAATGCTTGTGTAGAAGCTCCTTCTTTAGCTCTGAAGCAGAAGTAAAATGGTGTCATTTCACAAGCTTGAATTATTCCAGGTGTGTCGTCTGGAATATTAATTTAAAACAGAAAGGAGACAAAGTGGGATTTGGTTTTACATTCTGAAAAACACTGGCAAGATTATTTATTTTCTCATTATAAAATGTTTTTATGAATTCACCTTTGAGTGAGAGTGTACAAAAAAGAGTTAAGTCAGTGGACTACTTGGCACAATCTAAGTCCTGCAGTAAAGGCTGTAGAGATGGGAAACTATTGCAATCTGGGAACTGAAATGGTCTTCCTGTGGCAGCTCTATTGTCCTGTTGCTGAAAAATGTTGTTGTCAAGCTGCTTTCCTGTCTTCTTATCCTTGATGTGAAGAAACAAATCCAAGGGGGAAGGGAACATAAAGTGGCTTGAGGCACTTGTGAAAAGCACTCACTGCTGGCTTTCTCCTCTGAAGGTTTTATCAATGTCCACTTGAGGAAGGATTTTGTATCGAAGCAGCTGAGCAGTTTGTTGATAAATGGAGTACAACCACCAGCTCTGGCCAAAAGGAAAAAGGTATGGCTGAGAGCACACATGTAGGTGCAGAAAGCACACTTGCCCCCTTGTAGATGGAGCCCCATGGACTGCAGGTAGTTTGGAAATTCCTTTCTGAAGGTGTTTGCTGAGGACATGTTCCTTGTCAGCAGATTGTTACAGTAAAGGAAATGGACTTGGAACTGAGGGCCGTGGGGGCAGCTGGTGTGGTCAGGGCTCCTCATGGACAGTTTGTGTTGGGGTTGGGCTGGGAGTTATGCCTGACCCTCCACTGAGTGGAGGAAGAAAAGGCTGGAAGCCTGCTGTGATGTCCCAGTTGGGCTTTCTCTGTTGCTGTGAGTTGTTGACAGCAAAGTGTGAGGGTGAGTGGAGGTGAGCTTCCTTCCCCTCTGATCCCCAACAAAATCCAAGATAAACACAGAGCTGTGGTACTGATGCTGCCTTTCATTCATTTTTTTTCTTTTGGTGCTGTCTGTCAGGTGGTGGTGGATTTTTCATCCCCTAACATTGCAAAGGAGATGCATGTTGGCCACCTGCGCTCCACTATCATTGGAGAGAGTATGTGCAGACTCTTCGAATTTGCAGGTTATGATGTTTTGAGGTGAGAACTGACTTTTGGGTGAGTAGGCTTGTTTGGCATGATTTGGGCTCTGTTGGTATTTTACAAGTACCTAGCAGCTAATCCCTTGTGTTTAGTAAGATACTAAACTGAGTAGATTAAGAATCAAGATGGGCAGCAGCTTCATTGCAGTGAGACTGGGGGAGGCTTGTTTGGTTTTAGTTTCTGTTGTTCATTGTGTTTCTTCTTTTCAAATATGAATTTTGGAAATACATGTATCTTGAAATATATGTTTGAGAAATTATTGCTATTTTGCTTTTTAATTGCTTCAAGGTTAAATCATTTAGGAGATTGGGGCACCCAGTTTGGAATGCTCATTGCTCATCTCCAAGACAAATTTCCAGATTACTTAACTGTTTCTCCACCCATTGGGGATCTCCAAGCTTTTTACAAGGTATGTGTAGAAAATAAGTGTGACATTTATGTTAACATCTGAAAAGCAGATGGAGGAGCTTTTCAAATTGCAGTGTAGTCTCTGAGAAAGAAAATAATTGATTCACTCTTAGTAGATTAATAACCTGCTGCTGTGTAATTAATTGCAGTATCTTATATTGAATTGTCTGTGTGGGGCATAATTAAAGGACTTTGGAACCATGCTGCCTCTCTGCAGTGTGAGATGAGACTGCTTGGAGAGCCTGTTGTGGATGTTAACTTGTTTTAGAGTTG
The DNA here is from genome assembly GCA_013400935.1 of Turnix velox. Taxonomy (NCBI): domain Eukaryota; kingdom Metazoa; phylum Chordata; class Aves; order Charadriiformes; family Turnicidae; genus Turnix; species Turnix velox. Next base: position 607,780 of record VZTY01009623.1, on the reverse strand, counting down.
CTTTTTGATGTGATGTGTTTTCCCACAGGAATCCAAGAGGAGGTTTGACACTGAGGAGGAGTTTAAGAAACGTGCCTACCAATGTGTGGTGCTGCTGCAGAGCAAGAACCCAGACTTCATCAAAGCCTGGAAGCTGATCTGTGATGTGTCACGGAAAGGTGACTTTGCCAGATCCAGAAAGGTTTCTCAGCAGTGGGGCTTTCCTCACCTTTGTGTCTGAAACCATCCTCCAGTTTTATATTGAAACTCACTGCCACTCTGCTGGGAGAAGCAAAAAGCCAGTGCAACCAGAGTACTGAGCTGTCTGTGGAGGCTTTCAGCTAAATGTTTTCTCTGCCAAATCCTATCTGATGGCTTTTCCAAGTGATGGAGGATTCCTTTAGGGACTTGCTGTGCATATTGGTAAACGTATGCCACTGATTCCCACTGTGTGCATTTAATGGAAGTGTTATGTTCTGTTTCCCTCCTCAAGAGTTCCAGAAAATCTACAGCTGCTTGGACATCACACTTACAGAGAGAGGAGAATCATTTTACCATGAAATGATGAAAGACATTGTGAAAGAATTTGAAGATAAAGGTGAGGCTTTTGGTCTCAAATCTGGAAGCTGTCAGGATGAGCAAGATCACCTCGCTTCTCCTGAGTGAGACTTAGGACTAGTGTTTTTGAAGTTGCATGTTCCCCAATCCTTGCTCTTTTTCCCAGATGAGTGGATCTGGTGTGTTGTTTCCTCCCTAAGAAGCATTAGCAGAATTGATTCTTGTAGGTTTTGTTCTAGAAAGTTGAATCTTGCTTTGTGGTATTTGTAGGCAATAGCATGAGGTACCACTGGGTTTTATTGTCAAGGAGCAATGTATGACAGACTTCTGGCCCTGGTGTGATGCCTCTGTGGGAACACTGTGAAAACAGTGGCATTTTTGGAGCATGCTGTCTTTGAGGCTGACAAAAAGTCAAAGGGAATTTTAACAAGTTTCTGGGTTTGTGTGTTTCCTGTCTGGATTTGGCAGTTGTTGAATTTTGCCATCTGAAGTGCTTTGCCCGGCCTTACCTCCCAAAGACTTTATGATAAGTCTGTAGAGTTTCTGTTGCCTTTAATGCCATACTTTGACTGTAAAAGTACATCTGGATGCCAGCGACAGGAATTTTTAAATCCAGTTTGAAGCCTTAGCTTTTGCTAAGCTCAGATCTGTAAATTTTTGCTTCCTCTTGGATAGTGTAAGTTCTGGAAGTGCAGTAGAGAATGTGACTTGGTTGGCAAGGGTATTCTCTTCTAGCTTTTTTTCATATTTTGAGCCATTAATTATTTGATTATATGAGTGCATAAATTTTTCTTTTTGGGAGTATCTGTTTCTGCCTGTGCTGGCCCACAGACCTCTGCATTCAGTTCAGCACAGAATGTTTTCCATTGCTTTCCCAGGATTTGTCCAGGTCGACGATGGCCGGAAGATTGTGTTTGTCCCAGGTTTCTCTGTCCCCTTGACAATCATGAAATCAGATGGAGGTTACACCTACGACACCTCTGACTTAGCTGCTCTGAAACACCGGCTGTGTGAAGAGAAGGGTGACATCCTTATTTATGTTGTGGATAGTGGCCAGGTGAGTGTGTCACTGTGCTGACACTGCTGCTATGAATTGTCAGAAAGTAACACAGAATTTCTAAGGGAATGTGGTACATTTACTCTTGTCCTGTGGAATCATGAATCAAGTTTGATGGTGGTGGGTCCCGATGAAGAACACCTAGAACTCATTGATTAGGGACAGAGTTTGTTACTGTTGGAGACAGGAGAAGCTGAAAATCCAGTAGACCTGGAGTGAGGTTTGTCCTGCTTGTACTTTGCTCTCTCCTTTGCTGAGGAAAGGCAAGGCTGTCAGCTCTGAGGCTGAGCAGTGGTGGGGGTTTGCTGATTGCTGCTTCTGTAAGCTAGAAAAGCTCTTTTGATGAGTTGAACTTCCTGAAGTGGAATTTTTCTGTGAAGCTAGAAATGTTTTAAGTCTCACTGTGAAGTAAGAAAACTGTGCCTGGAGGAGTGGGTTGAGAACCAGTTGTTGGTGTTTGTTCCTTTCAGTCAGTGCATTTGCAGACAGTGTTTGCAGCTGGACAGATGATTGGCTGGTATGATCCCAAAGTAACCAGGGTGGCCCATGCTGCATTCGGAGTGGTTCTGGGAGAAGACAAGTAAGTATTTGGATGTATTTTTTCCTCTCTGTGCTCTCTGAAGAGGATGTTGGAGTGAATGCAGAAGGCTTACTCTTGTTTATTGACAAATATATGTGTGACATGGCAAAAAAACAAAAAGGGAGAGCTGTTGTTTAACCGTGTCATTTCATTGTGTGTCATGGTACTTGAGCACATGGATACCAGTGCAGGGATCAGGTCCCTTTTTGGGCCTGGCTTCTGCTTCCTGGTATCTGGGGAGGGACACTAGGTGGAAGTGCAGTGGAAAATGGGAGTAAAGGCCATGATTTCCATCATCTACCTGCATCACAGTGGATGAAATGGAACCACTGTGTCCTGGTCTGTGAGCCAGGCACTTGTGCTCCAGAATTGTTGCTGCATCTGCATGAAGGTGTGGTTAAACCAGTGTGCCCTGACAGACACGTGGTGGTTTTGCTGTAGCTTTGTTACAGTAGTAAAGGGCTGGGGCAGTGTCTGGCACTGGTGTTCCTACAGTTTGGAACTGGGTCAGTTCTGACTGTTGGACTCTTTCTAATCACTTGTGCAGACTATAGGGGTTCTCTGAGATTCCTATGTGTTTTTGGGAGTGCTTTGCCTCTTATGCAGATGGCCATTTTGAATTTCAGGAAGAAGTTCAAAACCCGTTCAGGGGATACTGTGCGTCTCATAGATCTGCTGGAGGAAGGGCTGAAACGTGCCATGGACAAGCTGAAGGACAAGGAACGGGACAAGGTAATCCTGACAAATCTTTTCTGATAACTTCCTACATTTGTCCATGGACTTCTGGTTTCTGCATTGTGGATGTGAGCAGAAAATGAATGCCCAGGAGATGCCCTGTGGCAGTCAGTGTGATTATTTGATAGCAGTTTGGGCAGGATGATGTCCTGGGGAAGGAAAAGCATCCCTGAGCACAAAACAGTGGAAAAAATGTGAGCTGCAGTCAGCACACAGGGCTCTGGCTGGTACTGCACAGCTTTTTGAGAAGGAGGAAGGAGAATGGGGCCTGACAGGTACTATCAGGTCTCATTTTTACAATAACAACAGTGATAACTCCCCCAGGATGCAGGAGATGATGGAATATTAAATGGATAGGCAATGATTTTTGGTGAGGCATAGCCTGAAAGGAACTGGTCAGTGTGGGACATGGAATGGAACAGAAGGCCCAAACTCTCTTCAAGAGCTCTATGAAGCAGTGGAATGAGGAAGTGCAACTCCTTGGTGCAGCACAGGATGAAAATGAAAGGTCTCTTTTTAAAAAGGGAACTAAAGGAAGCAGAGAAGACACCACATTGAAAGTCTTGTGGCCTTGTGTGTGTCAGACACTAAGTGCTTTGACAAGCTGCCAGGGTCTTGTTCCACCAGAAAGGGCTCTGTGACTCTGGACTGTCCAAAATGCTCTGTAAGAGTAGGAGGGACATGTTCCTTATCTCTACCCACAGTTTGTAAGAAACAGGAGAACACTATAAGCATCAAACCTATATGGAGTCACAGAAGTCCTGCAGGAGTCTTTCAGGAGTAGGTGGAGGCAGCCTTAATCTGCACAGTGCTGTCTGGTTGCAGGAGAAGTGAGGGACAGATGTGGAGTTAACCAATGTATCAAGGTGGAAAAGTGGGTATGAGTCTTCCACTGATTACCATCATGGGTAAAATCCCCTCAGCAGCCTGGGCTTTTCTCTTGAGCCATGCCAAGTGGAAAACTGCCATTTGTGGTGCCCACACTGCACACCTCCTCCTGACTGTTGTCTCTTTTGAAATTGCTACAGGTCCTCACGGAAGAAGAGCTGAAAGCTGCCCAGACATCTGTTGCTTTTGGCTGTATTAAATATGCAGATCTGTCCCACAACAGACTAAATGATTACGTCTTCTCCTTTGACAAGATGCTGGATGATCGAGGAAACACAGCTGCATATTTGCTGTATGCCTTCACTCGCATCAGGTGGGTGGAGTGTGCTGGGCTGGTCTCTGATGTTCTCTGCATCTTCATGGCAGTGGGGATGTGGGGAAAGGGACAACATGGCTGTGACAGTGCTGTTGGGAGGAGATGGTAAGAAGGCAGCTCCACTGGTACGCATTGTGGGCTAGATTTTATTTGTCATCAGAAGTGGACACTTCTTTTACTTTAAACAGGGCTCCTCTGTGTGACACACACCCTTTAGCTAGCAGGATGGGAGGTGTGGGAGTTTCTGATAATTCCCTTAGAGGTTTTAAGTGGTTGAAGAGAGAGTCTGTCCCAGCAGCTGCCTGCCTCAGGTTGCTGTTACCTCTTGTGGTTTTTCTGGCATCCTGAGCCCTGGTTTGCTTGGCAGCATTGTCTGTCCTTGCTGATTCATGTGCCCAGAGCAAGTCCCTCTCCATTCTCCTGTTTGATGGATCTGGGCAGTGCTTCCTTCTGCATTCCCAGGGCTGATTGCTCTGCTGGCAGCCCAGGGCTGGGCAAGTGAGGAGATGGGTGGGTGGCCCCTGCTGGTCCTGGATCCAGTTCAGAGGTGGGACCCTCCCAAGCAGCCTGTGTTCTGGATCATTTCAGGGCTATTGCTCGCCTGGCCAATATTGATGAGCAGATGCTGCAGAAGGCAGCCAGGGAGGAGGTGCTTGTCCTTGACCATGAGAAGGAGTGGAAACTGGGCAAGTGCATCCTGAGGTTTCCTGAGATCCTGCAGAAGATCCTAGAGGACTTGTTATTGCACACGCTCTGTGACTACCTTTATGAACTGGCCACCACCTTCACTGAGTTCTACGACAACTGCTACTGTGTTGAGAAGGACAGGCAGAGTGGTGAGTGCTGGCCTATGGAAACTGTCACTTGTCACAGTAAAGGTGGTTTGTGGGATATTTCCCTGTACTGGGGAAGGCTGCTGTCACACTACCTGCTGATGCAGAGCAAGTGTGGCCAGTGTGGGAGAACTGGAGGTGGCTGGCTTGTCATCTTCCAATGAAGCAGGAGCAGAAAGTTGAGAGCAACCAGGCACCTGGAAAAACAAGGGCTGGTCAATTTGCTTGTCCTGAGAAAAGCAGGAGGGGGCTCAGGGTGCCCAGTGCCAGGCCGGGGTGGATGGGGTTCCCCTGGGAAAAGTGTTCTGAGTAGCTGATCCAGCTCCTCTGTTGGTGTTTTGCAGGCCAGATCGTGAAGGTGAACATGTGGAGGCTGCTGCTGTGTGAAGCCACAGCCATCATCATGGCCAAAGGATTCGACATCCTGGGGATTAAGCCAGTGCAGAGGATGTAGATGGGCCCTGTGGCATGATAATAAAGGGACTAAACATCTGGAAGTGTCTGTGTCTGTTGAGCTGGAGTTAAGGGAAGGTAAGATGTTTTAGGGAGGCAATACCCCCTAATAGAGAAAGAAGAGAGGGAAGGTAGGGAGAAGGAAAGGGAGAAAAGCAGAGTTGCAGGTAGAGAAGCAGGCAAGAGGGGTCATAGCTCGAGCTCAGAGCAATTCTCTGTGCAGGAACCAAACCCCACAGACCCACACCCAGGTCTGCCTTCCTTCATTGACAGAATCTGAGAGCTGAGAGCTCAGAACACCCAAGGGCGCCTCTGAGAAGTCCTCCGGCCTCAACACAGTGATCTGCACTCCCAGAGCCAACTCTGATGATTCCCACCATCCTCTTTACCTTATTTTCCAGGAGTGAGCAGCACACCCAGCTTTGGATGTCATCTCTGGCATTCCTCAGCAGAGCACAGAGCTCTCAGGGGAGCCAGGGAGTCTCATCACTATCATGGGAGTCGATTGTGAACTGGTCAAGGCAACAGTCAAGCAGCTGCAAGAGAAATCAAATACCACTCTCAAAGACAGTCCTTCCAACCCAAACCATTCTGTGATTCTATGGTGGGGCTGGGCAGCACCTTACCAGACATGAACATACCTGAGGGAGATGCAGGGCAGGCCCAGGGGTGGCAGTGGCAGCCATCTGCCATCTAAGAGTCACAATGGCAGGTGCATCCACCAGTGTCAAGTCCAGCTGTTAGCAGCAGCAGCATTGGCTGCAGTCCACCAAGGGGAACAGTGACCCAACAGGACCAAGTATCAGCAGCAGGTGATGTCCAGGTACAGATGCCCATGGACATGGCCAAGGCTGCCCCCTCCAGATGCCTGCAGCCTCTCCTTCAGGTCTCCAGCAGAAGGAAAGGGACAGCCCTCAGTCTCCAGGCAGCACCACAGCTTGATGTCAGCAGAGCTTGTGAGTGCCCTGTCTGTAGCAGAGTGTGTCCACAGGTGCAAAGGCAGCTCAGAGTCCCTGTGGAACTATTTTGGGGGATCCGATGCAGCCATGGACAGAGCCAGCTCCCATGTGGCCAGGGCTGACCAGGCAGCAGATGTCAGGGCACTGTTGAGGAACTGGGGGCATGGGGTTGGGCTGGGGTGCAGTGGGACACTGCTTAGGAGCTGTAGCCAAGTTGGGGATGGATGCCACGGAGAGATGGGCTGTGGGGGAAATTGTGTGTCACTCAGCAAGGGGCTGATTGTGGAGGTCATTGCAGGCAGCACCTTGCATCAGGACCATCCATAGGAGCCAGGACAGTGGCTCTGGCCCAGGTGTTGTACTAGAGTGGAGCACAAGGGCTGGAGGCTCCCAAGGGGAAAGGGGCTGGGAGTCTAGTGGGATAACATGGCTGGTAGGACGTCTGAGTACCTGATCTGGGCCAGAGATGGCAGCTGGGGTCAGCCACAGTCCAGATCACTAGACACAGCAGCAGTGGTGAGGGTGAGGCAGCAAGGAAGGTCAGGATCAGGTCCAGTGTCAGCAAATCCAGGTCAGCCACAGTCTGGTGAGCTCCAGCAAAGTCCATGATGAGGAGGAAAGACTGAGGTCAAGCTGGGAAGTCAGTCTGTGGGCCAAGGTCCAGCTCCAGATTAGTGGGGTCCATGGCACAGGCACAGCTGTGATTCAGGCTGCGCCCCAGCAGCAAACCCTCAACTCCAGCTGCTCCCACAAACAGGGATGGCTGGTCCTGGCCAGGGCTTCCCTGAGGAGTGTATGTCATTCTCTGCCACACAGCTACTCTCTGAGTTGTCCCAAGGCCCAGGGAGTCAAACCCCCATTGCAGTTGAGGGAGAAAAAATGGTGGTTTTCTCTCACAGCCTTTACAAATAGTTGTGATAAAACCTGCAGTGGCCTGAATTGTCTTTGTGCTGCAGTCAGCAGGTCTGACACAACCCCAGGCTCAGCTGGGCTGGAAGGGACCTCTGCAGGGTCAAATGGCAACCCAACACAGGCCATCAGGATGGGCAGGGCCACCCCTCCTCCTGAGCCACACTTCTGCCATCCTTCAGCAAATGCTGTACCTGGAAGAGCCTGTTGCACTCCATTATCATGTGAGCCAAGCCCTGCGTCGCTGCCAGGTTCTCACTCAGCTCCCTCTGGTCTGGCTTCCCCAGGCTGCCCTTTCGCTGGCTGGACCTGTGTGAGGGAGAAGAGAGAAGCTGCAACAGCAAGACTGTGACCCACAGATACAAGGTGCCTGGGGATGGGGTGGCAGCAGCTCCAGCAGAGCCACACTGCTCTGGTGGACACTTCTGTGCACAAGGTGTGTTAGTGCAGCACAGCCCAGTGCCAGCAGTGCCTCCCAGTGCTTGGGGCAGCACTGACCAGTAGTAGCACATGCTCAAAAAAGGCAAGGAAAGGCTTTTTATTCCCCAGATGCACCAAACTGATTTGTGTGTAGCTTTCAAATGCCAGACTCCTCTGATACCCTGCAAAACCCACACAGAACCTTTTAAATCCTTTGGCCCAGAGCAAAGCAAATCCATTTCACAAACAGCCCTCTCCTTTAATTCATCACCATTATATACCATCATTAATCCCAGCTTCTGATACGCTTATCTAGGTGCATTTCTGACAAATGGCTTGTAAACTGTGTGGAAGATAAGGAGTCCTCAGCTTTACTCCTCACAGTCAGCCCTGTCAGCTCCTAGGCTTTGAAGTGAGAGCCCAGCACCGTGGCATTAATGCCCAGTTACAGAAAATCTAAAGCTTCAAAGCATCCTGGCTTCTAAACAGTGACAACAAAGAGAAAACTCGGTTTCTGCTTCTATTCCTAGTGTTTCAATGTAACATTTGTGTAAACCAAAGAGGTACAGCTTTCCCAGTGTCTCTCAGGAACTCAAAAGCAGCTGCATCCCAGGTTGTTCATACACATGGAGGATGGAGGAGAGCAAACAGCCCTGTCTCAGGAAGCCAGATAAGGGATGAATGCTCTCTGAAATGGTTTTTCTGCTCTGGCCCAAGGGCATCTTCCTCCCTGCATGGACAAATAGGGCATGTTCTGCAACCCTGATACTTTCAGTCATCAAGACAAGTTTACAGAATGCCTGTGGTTCAGTCTGGCAGGAGTGAGCCCTTTATCTCACAGTGATTTGCCAGAGACCTGCCAGGCCTCCAAGCTGCACTGGGGGTCACCAGTGTAGGAGCCATGTCTTCAAAGAATGGGCCACAGCCTGAATCTTTGGGCATCTGGAGCAAAGAGTCCAGTGGGTGTGAGGGAGGTGGGCTGTGCTGGCCTGTGGACCATTTGGAGAGTGACAGCAATGCCTCACTGGTGGACAATGAGGACTGGTGGACACTGGATCACTCCTCCTCAATAGAATCACAGAATTGTTTTGCTGCGAAGAGCCCTTTCAGATCATCAAGCCTAACAGTTCACCTAGTGCTGTCAAGTTATCACTAAAACCTTTCCTTCAAGCACTACATCTTTGAAATTCCTCCAGGGATAGTGACTCAATCACTTCCCCAGAACCAAAAAACCATATTTCAGACAACCCCCCAACAAATACACTTTTTCTCTCTTAAAACCCAGCTCTGATCCTCATCCAGCTACAAAAAGCACCATTCCAGCAAAGGAAACCATGGACAGTGGCAGTGCCAGAGTTAAGTTGCTGGTACCTGGTAGAGGAGGAGGAACTATCCCGTCTCAGAGTGTTGAGGTGGAACAAAGAAGGTGCAAGACAGACAGCAATGTTGGTTGGGGTCATCTGGTTCACCTCAACAAAAGCAACCACATCTCGCAGGAAGAAGAGAAGGGTTTTCAAAGCTTCTCGGTTTTCTTTTGGGAGAAGGAGAATGGCAGCCTGGACAGCCTGAAACTGCTGCTCCTTTGGCACATCTGAGGAAAATAAAAAATGATGACAAGTTCCAAATTACAAAGCTACAATGAACTCATCTTTTCAGGCACATCCTGCCTGCCTGGTCTCCTGTGACCTCAAGGGGACATGGCACTAGTCCTACACTGGCCACTGCCTTGCACAGCTGTGTTGTAAGATACTTGAGGAATTGGAGAAGGAAAGCTTTTGTTACCTACATTGGTAGATGTGGAGGAAGGATTCACAGAGCCTGCTGGTAAATATGGGCTCAGGAAGGTCACGGAAATACTGCTTCACCATATCAGCCACATCAAATGCTGACTGCCCCTCGTAACATACATTGTTTGGGTTTGTTTCATTCATTTCTCTTAAAAACAGAATCCTGGACTTTACACCAGATTTTCGGAACAAGCCAACCTGCAGGTAAAAGGAAAACATTGCAGATTAACAGAGGAATCACCAGAAATCAAAACCCTGGCAAATAACTGGTCTTTTACTTTCTTCTCAACAATTAAAGCACTAAAACGGGGCATTAAAAGACAGGGGCATCTAATGCCTAGAAGTATTTTTACCATTAGAAGCAGCAGGTACGTTCTTTCCAAGCAGTCTATGACTGATGCCCACTGAACCAGCTGCAAAGTCATGTAGTTTGCTTGTTTCTTTGCTTTTTACTTAATGCAAATAACTCATTCTAATGAATACATCAGTCTACTTGAGCTGTGTGTGCTCACAAACCACAGTTGTAAGTCTCTGTTGTACCCATGTGTGTTCATCTAGAGGTTCATCCACATGTGGATTGATGTCCGTGCTGGAGAAAATAACCACTCTGCAGAAGAGGAGCTCAGAGAGATTCATCAGGATGCATCTTACACTTCTGCAGGTTGGCAAAGGGCAGTTGCTGCTCTGAGGGAAATTATTATTTTATTTTTAGTATGAAATAAAAGAGGATTTTAAATCCTCGGGGTTTAGGTCCTACACCTTAGGAGAGAAAATCCTTTATCCAGTTATGGAGAAAGCTTAGATTTGGGAGTTTCCCATGAAATCAGCAAAGCATACTAAAAAATAAACCCTTTCTTTAACCAGGATGTCTCATGTGTTGGGGTCTTCCATTTCTGCCCCTGTGCTATAGAAATAGCAGATGCACCACATGCTTTCTTCACCACACGTCTCCCCTTGGGGAACAAGCACAGATCTGAGAGACAGAGAAATATTTTACAAAATGTTTTATCACTGCTGAATTTACTTTTCATCTGAAACATGATTAATGATCACATTAGCTCTGGCACTACCAGCAACCATCCAATAGAGGGAATAATGACACTGTGGTGGATTAACTTCCCAAGGGAGTGGAGATGTGCTGCCTCTCCAGGAGACAGCCTGTTCTGTGACTGCAGCACATTCCAGGGAAGCCAGGCACAAAAACACAGCACAAGACTAAAGGTATTCCCAGAAGGAAACAGAATTTACTCAGACCTTAGCAGGCACAGAAGTTCTTCCCAAAAGCTGGAAGCAGAGACTGCTATCTGGGACCAGGTCTGGTTATGGATCAGAGCTGCTCTGGGCTGTCTCAAGTTCATACCTGGTCAAGAAAGTGGCTTCTTAAGTAGTCCAGTGCTTGCAGAATGCCATTGGGCAGTGGGTGGTTTGTTCGTTGCACATTCAGAAGCAAAGGAACCCCAAAAACATTCTTGTCCTTGTAGTCAGAGGCTTTTATTTTTCTAACAAACTTTGGTAAAGTCCTGCAAACAAAACCAGTGCATGCAACTTTGTTGTCTCCAGCACAGTTCCCTCTGCACCTTCAGTGGGAGGCATGGGAAAAGATTTAGTTACGTTTGCCACAACCCCAAATTCTGCATCATATCTGTATGTACAGCATCATAACATAGAAAAATCCTTCAGGGTAATTACAGGAATCACTTCCTCATTTCAAAACTGAAATGATCTAATAAGGCATCCTCACATATGTTCCATCCCTTTAGGACACTGCAGGCTTTTTTTACTTTATATTCAAGTACCAGATCCCCAGCACAAGATACAAACTGATTCTTCTAGGAGTTTGTCATTATTTTAGTCCAAGTTGGAACTTCTTGGTGAGAAGATGGACTCTCAGCCCCAGTGCAGGTTTAAGTCTCAGATCCTATGAAGGACCTGTGATAAAGCACTGCAAACAGACACATTTAGAGATGAACTAGAACATACTTTAAAATCATTAGCAACATGACCAAGAAGGAGGAGCACGAGTGGAGTCCACAACAGAGGAAATTTTGAGGCCACCAAAATAACCATAGTTCTTTAACAGGAAGTTTTTTGTCTTGGAAATGTGCAATCAGGGCAGACAAGGAAATTCACCTGCTTGTGCCAAACCCTCTTTCCAACACAGAATTAAAGAACTTACCAGTTCCAGCCCTGCTTGCTGGAAGGTGAATATCTGTCCATTAGAGCTGTGAGTTTCAATAAAGCCAGCTTCTGTGTGCGGGCCAGCTGGGCAGCTGACTGGCTTCCAGCCTGGGTGGAAAAGCTTTCCAAACTCATGCTCTCATCCACACACCAGTGTTGCTTCCTTTGCCTGTGAGGTAAATATTGTTTAAACTTAGGATAATTTCCATTGTTCCCTTTAGTTTTCTATCCTGTGTCTGAGAACCTCCAAAGATTCTAAATGATCCCCAGCTCCCAAGCTTCCTAGTTGCATTTAAACAAATACTTGTCACCCAGGAAGCATTCTAGCAATACAAAGTGTTTCAATAAGAAATGCAGTAAGCTAGCCAGAAATTCTGTCTCCAGATGTCCAACTAAGTGTTCATGCAGATTATGAGTGCCCTATTTTCCACAGCAGCCAGAGCAGACACAGATACCAGAGTGCCCTCAGACCAGTAGAAACCAACACCAGGAGTGCAGACCTGACCCTACTACCCACAACAGATTTCCTTAGGAACACTTTGTTCTGGAAAAGCAATTACATTTTGAGTGGAGAGAATCAAAGGTAAACTGTTTCCAAGGGACAGTCTGATAGAGAAACCCAAGGATGCCTGACCTGTTGTCCTTCTCAGAGTCTGTCATGAAGACCTCATCTGCAGGGCTGATCTTTCCAATTTCACAGCTGTTTTCTCCCTCTGCAGCTGAGGAGGCTGCTGAATCCTCTGTTTCAAGATGGATTTCTTTAGGAGAGGATGGATATAAAGAGCTCAAGTTACTTGCAAAGTCTGACTCCCCATCATCTGGGAACTTCTCTGACCACTGATCAACCAACTTTTTGAGACCATTGACATCTTCTATAACACTGTTCAGTTCTGAAAAAACATCATCATCACCAAGTTGTTCTGTCTCCTGATCACCAAGTTCAATATTGGGCACATTGTCATAAATACTTAGTCTGTTTTTAGAGTACAAAAGAGGGCTCCTCGGGGCTTTGGAGTCCTTGGAACTACTTCTACTCTGGTTCCTCCTGCACCCATGAAAACTCCCAGTTCTCCAGTTGATGGAAGAGTTGTCTACTGGAGATAAGAAGCTGTTTGTAAGTGCTATGGGGAAAGTGCCAGGTTTATGGCCTTGTGGTACTTGAAATAGCTGGTTCATTTGTAAGGTCATGTCATTTTTTAGGTTTTGCTGAGACAGATCATTCCACATCAAGAGCTTGGAGGAATCCAGGTCCTCTCCACACACCACTTTTCTTTCACAGTGTCTTTGTGGATTTATAAGAGGACTGGTACCCACTGTGCTGCTGTTGGCAGGCTGATTGCTGCTATTGCAACTGTGGAGAGAAAAGGAAGAATTATTCTTTATTTGAATGCCAGAGAGGTCAGAAATATTTACACAGTTCAGCATCCTCATCTTTTCTTCATTAAGCCCTTCCAGAAGAACAGGTTCACTTATGATGGGTTTGGCCTTTGACTGACCACTCCTTAGGCTGCTGCTCCTTATGTGCAGCTTCTCCATTTTCTTTAGAAGACTTTTTCTTTTTTTATAAGGTGACTTATCCAAAAGCTTCTCCTCACTGGTGGCACTTAAAAATTCACTGGGGGGAGAAGAACAACTAGAAGAAAAGTCCAGTGGAGCCTCCTTAATTGAGGAACATCTAGAGGAATTTATGCTGATTTCCACATCTTCAGAAGGTTTTGGGCAGCTGCCAATGTCACTGTCAGCACTGCTAGTGCTATGAATTGAGGATTCATCATGATTATCATTGTGATCCAGAAAGATGGTGTCCTCATTGCCAGCAGTCTTCAGTATGGGACTTCCTGGGACTGATGCAGCAGGACCTTCCTTTCCTGGGAAACCTTCTGTGCTCTCAATACGGGACCATCTCTGACTGCACCTCTCGTAAGTCCACTTGTTACTTATTGCACAAAGTTCATCATCTTCAGAGTCATCACTCTTAGAAAGAAAAAGGGCAGAAATCACCAAAAAAGATTACTTAAATTTTCTGATCCCCCCCAAGACCAATATATGGAAAAGTAACCACTCAGTTACTGAACATCTCCCCTGTGCAGTGCTCTGTTAGATGAGAAGCAAGCTGATAAATGAAAGAGTCCTACAGAAAGGCAGGGGGGGGACTTTTTAATAAGATATGTGATGGGAGGACTAGAAATAATGGATGGAAATTGGAAGGGGGTTCAGGCTAGATATAAGAAAGAAATTCTTAACAGGGAGGATAGTGAAACACTGGAAGAGGTTGCCCAGAAAGGCTGTGGATGCCCCCTCTCTGGAGGTGTTCAAGGCCAGGCTGGACAAGGCACTGAGCAGCCTGATGTAGTGAGAGGTGTCCCTGCTTATGGCAGAGGGGTTGGAACTTGATGATATTTAAGGTCCCTTCCAACTCAAACTATTCTATGATTCTATGACTCTATGACATGCAGTCAGCACTCCAAGTGTGCTGACAAATCTGGTAAGTACCACAGTAACTTCCAGGTGGCAGCAGGTGAACAACACATCCTGAGCTGAGGATGGAAAATTCTGCTTTGCAGCAAATCCCACAGAAGAGGTAGAGGCCCCATCCCTGGTCAAGTCCAGGCTTGATGAGGCTTTTGAGGCTTGATGAGATGGGGTCTTGGATAGTAATATGTGTGGAATTAGTTTTAAGAACTGTTTCAAACCCCACCTCTACCCTACTTTAGAAAGTTACAAAAGTAACATTATGTGATATCAGTTTCCATCACTGAGTTTTTCAGTGAAAAATGCAAATGGAAGAGCTTTGCAGGACAGAAGAGAAGAGAAAGAAAAGTTCAGAAATTGTTAGTCCTTCATGTGCCTTTTATCAAACACCTTTTTTGATACAGTAGTTAAAGACATTCGTGAGGAGAAAATGAAATACATTTTTCAAACATACTTGTCTCCTCTGATGCCTTATCTCCACTTTCATTGAAGCACACTTGTTCAATGTGTTCAGGCGTCTGCAACAGAAGAAAAAACACAGAAGTTTAAATTTTAAACTGTTTTATTTCCTGATGATAAACAAGCAGCAAATCAGTTGTGAGTTATTGTGGACTCTTCACTATTGATATTGAAGACTGGCATTCTGTACACCAGCAACAAGTAACAAAACCTTGTTGTTCACATTTCCAGTTTAGTCATCTCAAAATTAGAGGATGGCCATAATTAATCACTAATTTAAATGATATTATAATATATAATAATGGAGAAAAACTGTATGTTAAGATTCCTTAAACAAAAGGAATGAATATCTTAAAAAAAATTAAAAAGAACAATATCATGTATCCTTTGAAAGATTTTATTATCTACCATTTTAATTAAAATAAGTGGAATCAATAAGGCTCACAACAATCAGTGACTTAAATGATGACATACATATGCCATCAAGAGGCAAACAGAGAGCCTTTAAGAGCCCCCTGGGACAGAATCCACATCAGAAAACAAAATGTATCCAAAGTTCTCAATTATCTTCTGTGCACCTGGTGATGTCTGTGCAGGCATCTCCTGCTGCTGCTCCTGCCACAAGCAGAATTTGAGTTCAGACAACCTGGCAGCACAGGAAAGGACCAAACTGCTTTGAGAGGGGTAACTTTCCAGTCCCAGAGGGGCTAGAAATTCTCATTGCATTCCTTGGATCAGCCAAACAGCTTGGATAGCTGGGGATTCTCATTCCCTGCTAAACCTTCTCATAATGAGAAGGCTTCAAAACCTGCAGTTAGTATAAGAAGAGTATCCCATGGCTGTTCTAGCACTGACATGAGGGAAACGTGAGGAGCAATGAGCTTGTCCCTGCTCTGACAGTGCAGTTTCACATTGATTCATTTTGAATCAATGCCTTTTCTTCCCACACAAAAAACTGATCAGGAAAGCAAAAGAGAAAATGTATCTCTTGTGTAGATCATTTTGACTGTTTATCTCATGGAAGGGTTCTGGGCAAGCTCCCAATTGGAAGGAAATCCCTGCACACTGTAATCTTGGGACTCATTCTTCTTCCTCAACCTGCAGACATTTCACATTACAGAGAGAGCAGATTTGATGGTTCCTGTAACATCACTCAGACCTTGGTTGGAGAAAACATGAGACACTACCCACTGAACATTCTTAATAACCAGTGATAGTAAAGCATGTGCTGAAGTGATTTTCTTCAGTCATAGAAGTGATATTGTTAGTCTCTGACAAAAATAAAGCTATGGAAAGATGAATGACAAATCACTACAGAGCCTGGAGGTACTGAAGATGATTCATAACTGAGGTTTACCTGAACAGTGATTCAATCTCATCATCATCCAAAAATTCGTGATCTCTCCTCACAGTTTCCATATCAATAGGAAACTGCATATCTGTAAACCAAGAAGTTGAAGCTGAAATCAATTATAATTGCAAATACTTTAAATTTTGCAACATATTTATCACAGGTGAAATAAATCTAAATCTATTTCTGTAGCTATAGGTTTACACAAATTTTTTCTGGTGAGTGAGGATTAGTTCCTCATACCCAGTGAGAGGGTTTAAATTAGGCATTACAAAGAAGTTCTTCCTTGTGAGGAAGGAGAGACACTGGCCCAGGTTGCCCAGAGAGGTGGTGGAAGCCCCATCCCTGGAGACACTTAAGGCCAGGCTTGATGAGGCTCTGGGCAACCTGATCTAGTGCAAGATGTCCCTGCTCACAGCAGGAGATTCTAAAAGATTATTCACATGAACAGCTTGATTTGGATTTGCTGTCAGCTGCTTGAGGAGCCTTTGGGACCTTACCTTGGTAGAGCTGGGTGTACTGGGGAAAGCCAGCTGCTCTCAGCCACTCACAGGCTTCTCTGGCTTCAATCTCTGTGGTAAGAAGGCAAAATGTTTCAGCTGCAGCTCATAAGAGTTAGTGCTTTCACTGTATAAGCAAGATAATTTTATCTGATGGGCTTTCAGAGAGTCCTGCATGTTAATTTTTTGCCAGTAAGAGGAGACACATTATTGTATGTGAGGCATTGACTTAGCTCTGGAGTGGCCATTCCAACACCTGATAGATAGGGAGAACATGAGAGTTTAGATAAGAGCACATACCTAGGCACACCTCGGTGTGCACCCCTCCTCTGCCCCTCAGATGTGGAGGGTGAAGCAAGTGCTACATGTCAGAATGCCTCAGTAGAGCAGCCTGTGCAGCACACAGGTCTCTGCCCTCACCCAGCAAAGTCCATTCTCACATTCCAGCTCCAAGACATGGTGATAAGACACAAACAAATCCTATAAATAAACCTCAAATGCTATTGCAACATCAGTAACACTGGACACAGCCTAAGCATTCCCGGAAACGGAGTTCTCAGGAGTACCTGTTACTAGGGTTTATCAATATTTATCTCCTTACCAACTCCCCACGCAACTTGGCAGCCCCTGCAGCCCGGTGGATGTCAAGAATTAAGGGCTCATCTTTCCACAGTTCATCAAGCCCTAAGGCCAGCACAGCAACATTCCCACAGGAGCAGCAGAGAACTTCACAGGATCACAGAACACTCACCAGATGCCTCAAGAACATGAAGATGTTTAGCAGGAGTCTCTGAGCTCTGCAAACAGCAGAGATCCCTGGGTCTGTGGAGGAGCAGAGGATTCCTGCACAACACCCAGTGTGTCTGCACCTCCAGTGCTCAGTGCAACAGACACCAGCCAAGTGGCACAGAGAACTTTGAAAAGAAATCTTATAACAATACCTTAAGATCAAGCACATGCTGTAGAGAGAAACTTTTTACAAACACCTTAAAATGCAGCACAGAGGAACAGATCTATTTCTAAACACCCTTTTCTTCATACAAACACTCAAAGATGAGGATTCCAAGGCAGCTGGTGCACACACCTGTACAAATTCACTGCTTCCTCTGCTCTGATTTCTCAGCTGTAAGTCATCAGTGCAGGACGCTGAAGAAAGTCATAAAAAACTTACAGAAATTCCAAACTTTTTCTATTCCTCTTCTAAACTTCAAATTGTTTCCACTATCGCTCGAGTCATTTGGACAATGCCATCCACAACAAAGGCTTTTCTGCACAAAAGCTCTGTGGCTTTTTAATCTGAGGATACAGCAATACCACAGCATGATAAGGGTATTTCTACATAAAACAGATGCATGACTGAGCATTTTTCCCCCACACAGCTGAATAGAAACCAATTTCTTACACAATAGCCTATATACACTCTGCCTACATTTATTACTATGCTCAGTGCCATAATTTATCATAATCTTTATCATAACACAGCATTTTCTGAATACCAAGACAGGGGACTAAATAAACACAAGTTTTGTACTCACAGAGCCAAGGAGGAAAGGAAAAAATCTTGAAAAAAGAGCCAGGAGGGTGACCAGTCTAACACCACAGATCTTCAATGATCTTTAAGGTTCCTTCCAACCCAAACTATTCTATGATTCTATGATTCATGAAGACCAAGTGATTCACACTTAGAAAGACCCAGAACAGAAGCTGGGGAGAAGCCAGAGATGTTCTCACTCCAAACCTTGCTTTAAACTGATCAGGTGGAGCCTGTGGAGGTCATTCCTGAGTTTGGGCAGGAGATAGAGAAGGTAGTAGGAGATAGAGCAGGAGATAGAGGTCCTCCAGCTCCTGACACATCAAAAGTTCAACTCTGCTTTTAGAGCAAAACAAGCTATGAAGAGTGATGGCAGGAAGAAAATATTTTCAGTGGATTTGACTGAAAATACAATGTCATTCTCACACTTAGAGGTGCCCTCTTCCACAGGACAAGGACATTGGAGTTGGATGGGATTTTCTTTGCTAACATAAATCTTTAGCCCTTTGTGCAGTCCCATGTTACAGAAGTCATTGCGAGAAGGTAGCACATGGAGCTTTAAAATGTTCTTCAGCTGCATACCTATGTTTATTTGTTTACAGATTTACTGGGATTATTTAATCCCTAAAAAACCCTACTACTGCTACTGCTGTATTTCATGAACTTTTCAGCTGCCTCCTCTCCATCCTACTGGATACTGAAATCATGAAGGGATCATAATGGATGCCTAAGAATTTCACTCTAATGAAAGGAAATTCCCAAACCAACCTGTATCATGATGATAATGATTGATATGAGAGGTGGAAATAAAAAGGAAATAAGAAATAATTGCTCAAAAGGAAATAACTGCTCTCCCAGGGGCTGCTCTCTGTACTGATGTGCCAGACTGGAGACTGTTCTGCTTTTATGGCTCGTGGAGCCTGAAGGACAAGTGAAAATGTGTTTGACAGTAATGGCAGAATATAGATGGAGCACCCCAGCAGGGCTCTCCATCAGGGACGCCAGAGAGCTCTAGAATTTTGGCAATAAATGTCAGAGAGATGTAAAAGAGCAATGATCATGAGTAGCACTAATGGCTGTGCTAACATATCCACCTTGGGCAGAAACTGTTATAAATGTGCAACAGGTACTTATAAATCTTAGAGGAGGTGCTAAAGGAACTATCTGGCAGCTTGTGTGATGCTTCAAGGCATACATTTAAAAGCTGCTAAACTTCACTTTCCTTCCTAAGACTCCTTTAGGAACAGTGGAGATAATCTTCTTGAAGAAGATTTGGGCTATCAAGGAGACTCTTACACTATTTTCTAGTCAAGACAATTAGTACATATGACTCATTTGTGAAGAAGACCCATCCCTTGCATCATATCCTGGCTTGACTTCACAGCCCATCTGCTCAACCTCACCCCACAATGAGGACATTTGTGAAGCTTTGGTTCTAACAGGTTGATCCCACTCTTCTCTGTCTCTCACCTTTCCTACAGATCCCCATCAGCACCATCCCAACTGCAAAGTACAGCCCCACAGCCTGGCCACACCAATCCAACCTGCTAAGCTCAAAATCATAGAATCATAGAATAGTTTGGGTTGGAAGGGACCTTAAAGATCATCGAGTTCCAACCCCCCTGCCATAGGCAGGGTTTAGCTACAGTTCTGGGTTTATTCCTGACAAATACCTTGAATGGCATCACCACAGAAAAACTTGGGAGTAAGAAGGCATTTTTCTGAGGATGAGCTGTGCCTGGTGGGAGAATTTCTTGACTTCAGAGAGGACAGAGGCAGCCCCTTGGTGTGCCACAACAGGTTTGATGGAACAGACAGAGCTTTTTCTTTTGCTTATACAGAGCTAGTCAAGACAAAATGTAGTTTGTGGTCTGAAAAATTAATTTTTGTAGTTGAGTCATGGATCTGTGTGCTAAAAACAGCAGCCTGCCAACACTAACCTCTGCCACTAACTGGATTTCTCTGCATGTACTGGAGTTCAATGCATCTCCTATGATTTTATTTTCTGCTTTTAATGATGCTGTTTTGCTGCCCTAAGCTAATATAGTCCCCTCCTCCAAAAACCATTTGATCTGATCCTTAAGGCAACATAATATCGGATGGGAGGACTAGAAACAATGGATATAAATTAGAGGGGGATAGATTTAGACTAGACATAAGGAAGAAATTCTTTACAGTGAGGGTGGTGAAATACTGGAACAGGTTGCCCAGGGAGGTTGGGGATGCCCCATCTCTGGAGGTGTTCAAGACTAGGCTGGACAGGGCACTGGGCAGCCTGGTCTAGTGGGAGGTGTCCCTCCTATGGCAGGGGGGTTGGAACTCAATGATCTTTAAGGTCCCTTCCAACCCAAACTATTCCATGATTCTATGATTCTATGAGCTTGTGGATTTCTAGTAAAGATCCATGATCAACATTTATAACCTGGACAACCACCATGTGGACAACCAACAAGGTACAGAGGGAGAGATGCTCTGAAAAACATACTGAAAGTACTAGCACATTTAAAATTATTTCCATGGGGATTAACTTTAAATCACTACTAAGGGTGGGGTGCTGTGTGGAAAGATAATTCAAACTCTATGAACCACTTCAGATAAACACACCAGACTCTAAATTTCTGCACAACAACAACTCTTTGCAATGTTTAGGCTCTTACAGTTTGGAACTTAAAACACAGCAGAGGAAAAAAAGGAGATTGTTTGCAGTGAATAAGCAAAAACTTTCTGTTTAAAACAAGACATATGAGGTTTTTTAAATGAAGATTTAAGAAGTTAAGTCATGCATTTTTTCTCTTAGTTTCATTTATCCCAATCTCATTTGAGTTCATTACATCTCAAGGAAATTGAAATTTATTGGGGTTTCAAGAGCAGCAGATTCATTTTCCATACAGCCATTGGTATGGCACCATAAAAAGGCTTTGCTATACAACACCAAGGAAATTAAGGCAGTGGGAGATATGGTGTGATACAAGGCTGTGATTAACTGAGAAAATGTGCTTTTTTGTCAGACCAAATCAAAGCAATCTAAAAAGCACACACCCAGCACTGATGAAATCCTCAGCTAAGTATTTGGGTTAGGAAACCAGAGTCTATAATTTGCAGCTGGGGATAACATCAGTAGATTGCTCCCATGTGACAGAAATGCCACTTATATTCTCACTCTCATTTCCTTTGGGTTTTAGCCATGAGATGACACCACACAGCCCTAAAATGTTCATTTTCTCCCTCTTAAGTTACTTTAACAATGAACTTCAAGCAAGAGTCACAGTGTCATATGACCATGAAAACTGACCATGAGAAGGTCTACAGAAGATCTAAAAGAGGGACTACTGTAGGGTGACACACTATTAAGTCAATGATTTCTGAGGGCTTTTCATGAAGGAATCACATTTCCCTCTTTTTATTATTTTATCCATCCTCTACTACTGTGAACAGGGATTCTGACTAGAGGAGGTCCAGCCTACACACAGTGAATTCTGCTCAAGAGGGAAAGATGACAAGAAAATCTATTCCCTACTCACCTGGGCTTTTCTATTCCTAAAATTTATGCTTTCTTAAAGCATGACTAAAATATTTTAAATAATTTCCACAGTATTTTCTCCACCTTCCAATGAACTTTGCTTGGCTGCTTTCACTGGGGCCTTCCTGTGAAACCTGCTGTAGACAAAGCTCTCCAAGTTCACCTGGGAAACACAGATCTGGAAACCAGAGATAGTCCTGCTGAGATTTTGGTCTAGACCAAGGTCAGATAATCATTATTTCCCACTTTTATGTCTTCCTGTCCATATTCAGCCTTCAACAATTGGATCACAAGAACCTGCAGCTGTAAGAAATGTATCCTTTACCTCTTTCAGTAAACCCTGAGAAATAAAAGCCTGGAAGAATTCCCCTTCTAATATCAGATACTTCAACTAAGACACAATGAAACACAAACTCTTACATTCAAAGGGAAAGGTAGGACATATTTGTTATTCCTGTAGCCTTTAGAAGTAGTTGGTCCTTTTATATTTGTTTACCTGCTGCTACAACAATCACAGCTGCTCCATGTCATTCTGAAAAGAAATATTGTTGGACTGCTGAGCCCGGAAAAAAGCTTGGAGTGTTGCTTTGTACAGCAGGTGACAATGACTTGGTTTGATCTTCACTCCTTTAAATCCCTGTTTCCCCCTTTCCCTTAAAATTCTGCAATCTGCTTCTCATTACACTGAGTCAAATACTGGGCTGGAACTTTTGTCTTCTGTTGTTAAAATCAGAGTTTTGCTTTAAACACAATGCTATCACAATGAATTCCAGACATTTTCTCAATAAACTTTTATGGTTAGACTAAAGAATTCTGCCAGAATCAGTGAGGTTCCTAAAATGTGGATGAGAGAATGGAGCAACAAAGAACCCAATATGTTCTTTTTCATAAATTCACCAAAAATGTTTAAATTCATTAAAGCAGATTGATTTTACACAGAAAAAGGCAGTTGCTGGTTCCCTACAGGAGGCTCTGACAGCTCAGGAAGCAGCAATAGCCAAGTGCCATCTTAGACTGAAGACATGGGTTACTGAGCTGATCTGTGCATGCCATTAGATCTGTTCAGTTGGAAAGGTCAAGAGAAAAAGTTTGCTTGTGAGTTTTTCCAAGAACTTTCCTCTTTTGAGCTAAATAAATGCCACAGAAATAAAGACACCTGAATTTCAGTGTTTTGGAATGGGTGGTACAACGTTTTTTGTCATCAATAAGATGCAAAGGAACATGTAAGGTTTTATTATAATAGAGCAAGGCACAACAGCTCTTCTGAAAAACAACTAGAATATCTAAGCTTTGGAAATCTTGATAAAATGCTGGTGAAATTGCTTGTTAGAATAGTAAAATTTTGCTGCAGCCTGAAACTATTTCCAGAGAAGTTTGATGAGTGTTTATCCATCTATTTCCAGGAATATGTCAACTACAGAGAAGGAAACAGTTGTGGTTCCTTTGAGACAGACCTATCATTCTAGATTATAGACTGATTTTTATAATATAATTTAAGTCACTTGGTGTTTTTCTGGCTCAAGTTTATCATCAACAGATAATTCTTTGAAAACTTTGAGAATTTTCCAGAAAACAGCAGCATTTTTTGTTGGTTTTTGTTGTTTGTTTGGTTTTTTTTTCTGTGACATAGTCTTTTCAGTTGAATCACTGATGTCAGGCCTGTGGTAAATTCCTGAAAATGCAATTGCTGTTTGAGAGAAAAAAAAATAGCTCAAAGATTTCAATAAATAACCTCAATAAATTCCATAAGTAGATGTAGCATTTTCATCTGAAAAGCAGAACAGCTTTTATCAGGACCTTAGAGAAGCTGAGTCTCATTTTGGTTTCTCATTTTGGCTCTTTAAATGAGAAAGTGTTGAAGAGAACAGAAATAAAGCAATCTATATTGGGGGGGGGGAAGAGGAGACTACAGATCAGAAAGGCAAAGTAATATTGCAGAAGTAACTTTGAAATCTGTTTTCCAAATCTACAAAATGTGCTGTCTGAGTAGAGGATCTGCCACTGCAGCCCTTACACAGATTGTGACAAGAGCCAAGAACAGGTCAATATTCTGAATGCCCCAAAAATAATTTCCTTGGCAGCAATTTCAAGAAGTGGGACAACCTTGTCCAGAGGACAGAGGTGCTCTAATTGTGTATCTCATTTTTACATTAGTTGTGGAATTGGTGGCAAATTGATTTAAAGCCAACATGAAACTGGATTCAAATGTCAGAGTGGGCTCAGGCTCTTTAACAGCCTCATGTTATCTCAGCAAGACCCAGTTTGTTTTAATTTGTACATGGTCACTGTCTACTGAAAGCAAAGAATATTCTTCACATAAGAAAGCAGGTTTTAGAACATTTTGTGAACATCTGAAAGCTCATAAAATAAATATTTCTTATAATTAATAGAAACCATCCAATTCTCATGTCTGTGGCAGGAATGTCATTTCCCCTCAGTCTAATCCCCACCTGTCTCGACTTCAATCACTCCAATAATAACAGAGAAGAATAATACTGAGATGGTACCAAATACAAACTACCTAGTAATACTGAGAAGAAACTTCTGAAAGGCCTTGGATTGCAAGGTCATTCCCTTGAGCTTCAGAAAATTCAGTTTACAGCATGCCCACTGCAGTTGGGCACAAAATAGCTGAATGCCAAGGCAGAGATTCATGACAGACCCAGTCAGTTTGCCTGTCCTCCATGTCCCCACTGTCATCCCACTCCCCTACCTACCAGGCACCAGAAGACCCTGGGACACCACCATGGGGGGAGATCAAGCATCCCTCCAGCCACTACCAGCCATCTCCCTCGTCACAGAGTCTTTCCACTGGTGGCAAAAACATTCTGCTCTGTGTTTTATGGACCCAGTGTGTCTCTCGTCAGAGTTTAAGTTGTGTACATAACTTGTGCTGACCTCTTTCTCCTTCTCTGAAGCACTTGGCCAAGCCAGATATCTGTCAGGCATCACATGGCTGCTAATTTGACGTACTATTTTTAAATAACACACAAATATTTAAACATTTCTACCAGCATTACATGCTCAGAAGGCAGCCAGAGATGTGAGGATTAACTGGGATGGTTGGTTCAGTACAAGCAGAGCACTGTGGCAGCTCCTACAGTGGCTCATGACTTGCTCCACCATACCCAAACCCCTGGCCAGTATCTCAGAGGCTTCCTCTCACCCCAACAAAAAGCCTGTTGGGAGAGAAACACAGCACAACCTCTGAGGCACCAAGCCTTAAGTGTGGTTTAGTCATGATTTGTGTTTTATGGGATAACCAGGCTCCTGAAGTTGCTAGTGAAGGTGACAACACCCCGCCTTGATTCTGTCAGGTCCTGCAGCCTCTCACAGCTCTCTCCTCCCCAGGGGAGCTGGAAACACCCATCCTGGATAACAAACCTTGTTGCTCCTAGGAAGACTGTATGACTAGATCTGAGGAAAAACTGAGCATCAGGATGACAAATCCATTTGGATTTTAATCCTATTTAAAAATGCATTTAAGGAACATGACTGGATCTCCTATGACATCTCCACAATAACAAGGTCTTTGCCATCAGGTGACGGGTAAAATGCTGTCCACTATCCAGGCACTCTTGTAAACCACTTTCTATTTTGGAAAAATAGCAAGGCCAGTAAAGCTTGAGTATTAAAACCTTTGAGTTGGCTATTGAGCTACTTCGCTGCAATAGCCTTTCAATATTGTAAATAAGCACATTTCACAAATTTTGAATTTGAAGCAATGTCCTGGTATGGGCCCAAAATTACTAAAGGACCTGCCCCAGTGACAGATGGCCCCCCCTCCTCTCTCTGAAGAGAGGAGAGGAAGGAATGAGGAGATCTATGAGTTCAGAAGAATTCCAAACTACTTTAATAGATAATGAAACAATAGACAAAATCAAAAGGAAAAGACAAAAAGGTATACAATATTTACAAAACTGAATCCAGCTCCCGGGATGATGATCACGTCCCCAAGAGAGCAGGCCGAGGAGAGAAGGCCTGAGGAGAGAAGGCCTGAGGAGAGAAGGGCCTGAGGAGAGAAGGGCCGAGGAGGGAAGGGAGGGGCTGACCCTTCGATCCCTCAGCTTTTATACTGAGCATGGGGCAGATGGGATGGAATACTCCCATTGGTCAATTCTGGGTCTCCTGCCCTGTTCGCTCCTCCCTGCTGGTGGGACTTCTCTATGTTTTTCTGTTTCCAGCCCCTCCCCGGTGGGGTGGCTGACAAACATTCTGACCTAGACAGAAGAGCCTAGCTGAAAAGTGAAGTTGCAAACTAGAAAATTTACCTTATTTTTCCTCAAACCAGGACAAGCAACTTGGTGTTAAGCTGTTCAAAATAGAACTACTGACATAAACCACCAAAACCCATTAATATTGGACTTCATATTGAATGTCTTTGATTTTCTTCAGCTGACTTCATACACCAGCAGTGCCCAGCCCATGGAGGTCAGGAGACTGCCTACACTCTCCCAGCTCACTGAGCAGAGCAACTTCTCCTTGGACAGCTTGGCTGTGTGAGCTATTACAAGACATGGAGCTGGCAGGTTACAGGAGTATGTGTTGTCCTGGGAGAGGGCTGGCAAGATGCATAAAGCAGACTTCCATTCTTCACCTTTTTTTTTTAAGCTATGAGGCAGATAAAGGTGGCAGGCAGACACAAGTCATTTCCCTGTTTGCCAAATAGCCACAGAAGTACTTGAGCTAAATATCATGGGCTGGTGGAGAGTTAGATATAGGGTGCATATAAGCCAACTAGGCAAGGCAACAAGTCTGCATTCCATACATAAAAGACTTTAAAAGGAACAAGAAAAAAGCACGTTATCCTGTCAATACTAAGGCATCAGCTCAGGCCATTAACTTGTAAGTTTTGCCTGGCAGAAGCATTCTGCTTTTCACTTTCTGTAAAGTATCTTGATCTCATATTTTGGACAATACAAGCCTCATTTGTTTCTCAGTAAGATCTAAATGTATTTTGCAGAGAAGATGCCATCTCTATGTCTACCACTGTCAGAGAAGTAAAAGGATTCAAGCCTTTTGGAATTTCCCTTTCCAATGCATTGCACCCCTCAGACAAAGGAGGAACCCAGATTTCAGCTGAGAACATGCTGTTTTCCTCAGTGATAAAATAAACCTGCCAAGGATGGATGAACAGGCAAGTGTGTACTGCAGTTGTTGTATTCAGAAAAGTTTTGGGATATTTACTTTTGGCTAGAAAAAACTGCCACACATTTCAGTGACAGGAGGATTTGACTAGTCTTCTCATGTTTAAGAATAACTATTGCTGTAAGGTTCCATCTGGACCCTGGGAGTACTGTGAGGTTTCTAGCAGCCATGTTCAGACAATCCTTACCAAGTACCAGGGCTGATAGGACCTGATGGGATGGTTTACATCAGTATCAATTACTGAACTTCATTCGAACTTTCTGCAGGAGACTGTGTGGAAACACAAAGCATCCAGACAGTCCCTCTTTTCTCCTCTTCAGAAATGCCCCAAATCATATTTAAGAAGTAAAATCAGCAAAGTTAAGACTCTGGCCACTGCTCCCTTACAACATCACACAGCAGTAAAAGCACCCACATGAAATATTTTACCATGAATGGCTCCAATAGAAATTTTTCAGGATGATCTATGGGAGCTCTGCAATCAGAGATATTTAAGCTTTGCTCAGCCCCATTTCAAAGGGATGATTTTTTTCATGGGAGGGCAACTGCTCTTGCTTGTAGTGTCACATTTAGAAATCCCTCTAAATCCTTTTGATGTCATTTGAATGACCACTTTGGAAAGGTTATAAAAAGTGTAGCTGAGCCATATTTGTTTTTTCAGTGATGTCTGGAAAGTGTAAACACTTTAATCATCAACCAAGTGCATTGCATTCATATTCCCCATACCTTTCAAAAGCATACTTAGCATACCACTGAGAAAGACTGCTGACAGAAATCAAGCATCTGGATTAATTTAAAGGAGTGCATTTCACAATCCATCATTCCAGAACAGGAGAACAAGGAACTGCTCGGTTCAATTAAATGGTGAGTTACTCTGAAACAAATTAAAGGAAATTCATCTCTGCTCTGTGTCTAGTCCAGACGTGTAATTCAGGGCTGATGCTATTAAATGCCAAGCAGCCTCACTGGATTTCATAAAGACTGCATCATTTTACAACCAATATTTATTGATTTGCACTCTTGCACTAGATGAGAAGCAGCAGGGTTTGTAACAGCAGGCAGTACTCTTCAAGGACTTTTTGAAGGAGAACAAGGGTGGGAAAACCAATCTGGGAATGGTGGAACAGAAGCAAATCCCTTCTGAGTCAAGTGAAGATCAATATGTGTGACCTGGCAGCAGGGCCTTCTTACAGCATGTTCTTCTCCTGGGACACCAGGGTGGCTGTCACTAGTTTGGTTTGGTCCATGCCTCCCCTCTAAAGGGCTGATCCTGGCTAGTCCATGTCCAGCTGACTCAATGGGGGCTTCTGAAGGTCAAGTGGCAATGCTGGAAGCAAAATCCATTTACAAAGCCCAGCCTTTAGGGCCAGTTTGCTGCAGCATTCTGTCATTCCAGAAATCCCCATGGGATTAACATTTCCATCATCTCAGTGTGATTAATCCTAATCTATTGTAAACGGGAGCTTCTGCTGAAAACTACACATTTCATTTTAGATGTTTGGCAAAAACGTCTTTTCCCTTTATTGTCTTGGCTAAAATCATCCCAATTTTTCAGGCTGATTTGGCACTTGGCACTAATGCACCTAAATGGCTCTGTACTGCTGGATGATAACTGAGCATTGACTCAGGGAGATTTATAGCAGGATGCCCCAGGTAAGGATGCTCCATTTTCCTGCAGACTGATTAGTACTGTCTAGCCCAGTGATTTAAGTGTTTTTTCAAAGAATGCTTTTGAAGAGCTGAAATGGATACTTATTGTCAGCTTCTGGCAGTTCTAAGTGCAAACAGCTGCCCCGAAAGCTCTGTGCAGTACCACAAAGAGATGAGCCTCTATGAAAGCTAGTCAATCAAAGAAGATAAATCTTTGTGTCACTTCCAATTATTGAGATACTCCAGTTAACTCAGGGAATTGTAGAACTGACTTTAAAGGCCCACGTGGTTAGGACCACACCATTGCTCTCGGGAGGCAATTTCACTGTCTGACAGATCAAGAGGCTTTCCTCAGCTAGTTAATTCCAATTAAGTTTTTCCTCTCAATTTCATCCTGCTATCCATTATCCTCAGTCAGCCACCCTTAGCAATTCCTCTCTTGCCATGCTGCTCTGTTAAGAGGCCTGGAAATGGTGACATTATTACAAGTACCTGGTGATGACACCCATGAGACCTGCTAGTGCTGCAGCCTCAGAGCAAAGACAGTTTCTGCCTTAAAGAGCTTCTTCCAGATGCTCAGGCCTTTAAATAAAGCCACATACTTCAATTCAGGGGTATTCCCTCCTTCTGCCTCAACTCTTTTATTCTCTGACAAGCTTTCTGGCTACCCTGACTTCAGTTGAGTTCAAGTGAGTTGAGATGGCACAGCCCTACAAAAGAGCTCCTGCTGAATGATCTCCTGATACTTCACTGGAATTCAACAAGCATCAATGTCCTGGAAGACATTAAAGCATAAATAAAAAAAAATTTAAAAAGTGGGGTTTTTTTCTGGTGTACTGCTGCATTATGAATCTTACATAAAGGAAAAAATTACAGGAGGTTTTATTCAGTATTTCCTTTTCTTCTCCGCTCCCCCCCAGATTAATGAGAATTACAAAGTGGATGAGAATCACTTGTGTCCTTCCTCTGATGTCAAAATGTGCTGGTCACACTGTTTCTTGGTTTCCTTTAACGACACTGACATGTCTCACACATGCTCAGGAAGACAGATGGAATGAAAACATCTGTAAACATATTCCTTCAGCTCAGGAAGGTCAAGAGTTTTGCAAGTTTATTTCAAGAAACGGTAGGAATTGAGCTCTTTCAGCAGCAAAGCAGTGAGCATTCAAGGGTGACACACTGCTTTTAGGGAGCAGATCCCCCTGAAAGAGGAGGAAGCCCAGGGAAACTGAGCCTGAGGACTGTGGAGGCTCCCAACCCCCTTTGGCTGGGGTGATGACCAGCTTTCAAAGAATGAAAGTGAAACCCAAGTGTCTCAACTTTCTAGATGAAGGGCTATGCTCTTGGTCTGCTCAGGAGAACATGGGCTGGTGTCAACCAACCTGGCATATGGGTATACCTAGTTTCACCTAGGCTCTCAGGAGCCGAGCTCTCAGGACTGTCATGGCAGTCTTCAGACCCTGGGACACACAGTGCATGCTTCCTGAGGGCCCTTGTTAAACCTTAGAGCTCAGCTAAAGAACTGCAGTTTAAAAGGGTTTCACTGGATTTCAGCACAGCCTTCTGGCGTGTCACTTCTCCCAGCTTTGTGCCATATCCTCCCATAACCACCAACAGAATCTGAAATCGACCCCCTGTCTGACCATACTTTGTCTGCAACATGCTCCCTCCCCACCCTAAATATCTACCAGTCCTTCTCAAATCATGAGGGCACAGGCATGGAGAAAGCAACTAATATAAGAAGATAAATAGATGACTCATTATATGCAGAAAGAACACCTATTTTAGTCAAATAAGATGTTTATGAAACCTGTGGGTATTTTCTCTGGCTGGACAGAGAGACATATTACTAAGAAAAAAGAAAACTGGAGGAATTTCAAAATTACCAAACAGCTGCTCTTGGCAAGAAGCTCTACAGTGGGTAGAGCAGAATTTATGAAGCCAAATTTGGCTTGTGTTGCACCAGCTGAAGCCCAGAGGAACTGCTCTGAGGTCGTCTGAAGGCAAATTCACAGAACTGGGCAGAGTCCTGCATAGATTTACACCACTGATTAATTTTATACTACATGATGTCCTGCTGAGATCCCAGGGATAAAGTGTGTGCCTGGTCAAGTCAAGCTTTGAGCTTCAACCTAGATTTACACCAGTGTAAAGGAAAGCAGTGTCAGCCCTGTATTTATGTTACTCTGTCCAAGTTAGAAAAGAAGTGGCAGCTGTGAACTGTCTGAAAATAAAAACCCTGATGGGAGGACTTTCACACAGAGGTTTGGGTTGTTGTTGCAGCTGACTCTCTGCATCCATTTAATCTTTTTTTTTTCCTTTCAAAGCTATTTGACCTTAAATGCAGAAAGATAACATGGGACAGGAGGAGTGTTTATTATGTATGAGCTGTTTTTCTTTTATGTTAGCAAAATCCTTTTGTAGAAGTTGGCAGAAGTCCTTGCTGCAGCTAAATTTCGGACCCATGGGTGATCTGGAATTTAACATTATTTATGTCTCAGTATAAAAAAAGTGAACAAGTAGGAAGCAAATTCAAAGAAAATAATCAGAACCCAGCTGAGGTCTGGTAGGTTTACTTTTTTAACAACTCAGGTCTGTCACTGCCCTTGTCATATAATAATTTCAGGGCTTTGAAGGTATCCTGTGCAGAAGCTGGAGTATTTGTAGAAATTACATGTGAAATTTATTTCTGTTTTATTTCACAGATGAAGAGCATGAAGCACGTTATGGATTCAAAGGTCTGACCTGCCCAGCAGAGCTCCTCTCTGAGATGTGCTAATGCTTCCTGCTCTCAACAGAGCAGAGATTTTGGAGTTGAGATCCTTGGCAGCATAGGTATGGAGAGGAACACAGACTAAGGATGAAAACCTGCTGCCACCATTGCTGGCACTCCAGCCTTTTGTGCCCCAGTCCGTTATTTTTCAATAGGTTGGGGAGTGTTGAGCACCCTGCAATCCTCACTCACTCAACATGGTATGTGGTTTCTCAGCACTTCATCTCCTGGCTCCAGGAAGCTAATTGAACCATAAGGGTGACTGCTGAGTATGAACAGGAGTCCAGATCTTTGCTGCCAGCAATGTCCAGACTCGCATTGTCGAGGAGGCCATTGCACCTAAAGGCTGGGATTGCAAAGAACACTTTTAGAAAAGGATTGCTTGTGTTTGCTCATTCTCAGAATGAACCAGGGTCAAACACATACCGGCTGCTTTTTACAGCTTCATTTGCTTTCATTTAACACATGAAAAAAACTAAGGTACAAGCTCTTAAAATATTCAGAAAGCAGGTTTGCTTCTTGCCCATGTTATTTCACAATGATCTTTTGCTAAGCTACAGAAAACCATAGTTTCTCCTTATACAAACAAGCACAAGAGAGCACACTCTCAAAATCTGTGTATCATCACAGGCAGGGACCAATCCTGGTGATGGGAACAGGTTGCCCAGAGAGGTTGTGGACACCCCCTCTCTGGAGGTGTTCAAGACCATGCTGGGCAAGGCACTGAGCAGCCTGATGTAGTGGGAGGTGTCCCTGCCTTTGGCAGGGGGGTTGGAACTTGATGATCTTTAAGGTCCCTTCCAACCCAAACTGTTCTATGATTCTATAGGACAAGCTCTACCCACCCTTCCCCCTTAGCTCCTCTGTCTTCTAGAAGACCTCTCATCAGACAGCCCTTTGCCTTGGTCCTACAGCTCATCTCTCCAACACATGGAGTGCTTTGGTGACTCACAGAAGAAAGTGAGCAGCACCAGACAGACCCTCCAAAACAGCTTGCCAGGAGCTGGAGGAAGCTCTTATTCCTCAGCTTGAGATGAGCACTGAAGAATACATTAAAATGCACAGCAGTTCTCACTTTGAGGTGTCTTCCCCCTCCAGCATTAGCAGACATTAAATATGTGCATACTTAATGCTTTGTGAGCTCCAAAGTCTGCAGGATGGATCAGCAGAGGGAACTTGCCTTAGTAATTCAGGTGTCTGTGGAATGCAAGGCCCTGGAGGGAGAGCTAGGGTGACATTTACAGAAGTATCTACATCTCTTAGTCTTAGTTCCACTGAAAGTAGCTTGAGGTGAATTTGAAAGGAACTTAGGCTCCCAAATCTCTTTCATATTTTAGAAAAGGATAGATTCTGTCTTTAAACTTCACAAGAAATAACAAGCAGATTCTGCTTGGAAAATTGGATGTGGAGTAAGAGTTTAAATAGCACAATCATAAGCATAAATGAGGACAATTTTTTTTACTATTGAAGGTATATTTAATGTGATGCTAATGGTCACACAGCAAATCGATGGGCAAACCTGAAGTAATATGTCCTAGGCGTATATTACTTGCAATCAGATACAGGAGTAATTGCAGTAAAAGCAGCATTACAT
This sequence comes from Turnix velox, assembly GCA_013400935.1. NCBI lineage: Eukaryota > Metazoa > Chordata > Aves > Charadriiformes > Turnicidae > Turnix > Turnix velox. Next base: position 575,130 of record VZTY01009623.1, on the reverse strand, counting down.
CAACTTAACTTCTGGCTAGAGATGAGCTTTGGGAGGTTCAGTGATCTTCTGAAGGGGAGAATAGAGTCAAGAGCAAGGCTGACATTAGAAATGAACAGCTGATTTCATCACAAGGGTAACCTGGAACTAGAAAGCCTGCTTCTGACTTACTAGCCATAAAAATTCTGATATGTCAGTTTTCAGAATTTACTGCTGTAAATAGAGCACCCCATTTGAAGGACATGTCTTAGTTTTGGACACTTTGTGACTACTCCTGGGGAGACCCGAGATGGAAGACCAGCAGTGAGCTGTCTCCAGGATCCATGACACCACTGGGACCACCTGAGCAGATAAGTCCCTGTGGGTGGCAATGAGAACATGCCCCTTGGGTACAGGTCCAGCAGAGTTCTTGCCATCTCCACCTGACAGCTGCTCACCTCTCATTTCAGCTGTCAAAGCTGCATTTATTCTAGTGCAGTGCTTCCTGTTCCCCAATTGGGATAGTTCCCTTAATCATTTTTCCACTAAAATGCTCAAGCATTTTCTTTAAAACATCCAAACAGGAAGAGACCTGACCTCTCCTTCCCAAACACTGTGTACTCCCTTCTCCTGGTAAGAGATGATCACTCCTGTGCCAGCTCAAGAGCCTGCACAGATTGTCTCGAGATGTTCACCAGTTTGGGGATGTCAGTCAAAGTCATTCCTATTAATGCCTAGTATGGCAGTCTTCTTCCAGCTTCTGTATTTAGTATCCCAATCAGCTAAAGCACTGAACATACAAATAAAATATTGAACATATAGAGCCCTGCACTTCTCTGGTCGAATGAGACACATTGGACCCACAGCGTCAGTGGTGGTTGCAAGAGCAGATCTGGGATGGATTGTAGGGCACTGAAATTCAAAAGGAGTTGTCTTCCTAGACAACATGAAACTCACAGGCTTTTTAGGATGCCTTCATTGAATTATGGACCCTTTTGAAGTACCTTTATTCCTTATCCTTGTGTGCTGATACAGCAGGTAGAGCCAGCATGGGAATAGCCCCATTCTCCAGTCAGGGGAGATGATCTTGGGGTTGAAGACTAGCACTCAGAGTTTGAGCACTCAGGTTGGACTGACCTGGAAAGAATATCTCCATCCACCCCAGATAACACCTGGATGTGTCATTTGTTCAGATGGAGATTGCCAAAAACTTGCCCATTTTTGGTGGGGAATGAATGCAGAGAAGTGATGCCATCAGCTCTTCACTAGCTACACTTCCACCAGGGGTTTTAAATGCCGTCATTCACTTCAACAAATGCATCACACTAATTTCCTTGTCCAACGTAACCATTTTAAAATAAAACTCTAGCAAATTTAGGAGATGCCTTAGCTTTTTCATCACCAGCCTGCCTCCAAACCACCATGTATACATTCTACCCCTCAGCACAGTGTTCAATGAAAAAGCAGACAAAATGAACATTCTCTGCACTGCTGAGCTGATTACAGATTCAGCTCAGATGAGAGAGGACATGCAGGGTCCAGTGTGGTTTCCTGTGCATCCATAAATAGCTGTTGGGTATGGTTTATGCTGCACAGACAGCTGTGCCCATCCCAGCCCCTCGCCTGCTGGGAACAGGACACATGGCAGAACCTATTCCCCTTTAGAGCAAGAGCTTCTGAAATACACACAGCATGCTGCAGCTTTATTAACTGTAACTAAGAAGTGTTTGACATTTGCTGCAGTGGGAGATACCTGAAGGGGGACAAGGTGTCCCATGGGGGTCATCCAGCAGATGAACTTATTTATTCACCTGCTGGTCTCACCGATTTTGCTGAATGTCATATGAAAAGGAGTGTTTCCAAAACACCCTGAAAGGAAAGATGATACACAAAGATGCTATTTTTAGTTGCTTCAGCCCCACGGAAGGACTTCAGGGATCAGTGTGGCCCCCATTCTGAGGGGGGGGGGCCAGCACCAGTGTCACACCTGGTCCCCAGTCTCAAATCCAAGCACGCTGTGACATCTAGTGGCAAGTTACCCTGAGTGCCAAGAAAAAGCTGGTTTTGACAGGTTTTTCCCACAGGGCCTGAAGAACCAGGCACAGCAGTGTCTGCATTTATTACTCACTCCCCAAATCCATCTTTATGCATAACCAAATATTTCTGTGACCTGATGGCTATTTCTGCTTAGGTCAAGGTGTGCTGGTGAAAGGGACAGTATGTCCATCCTGGTGGATAGCTCTCATCTTCCTTGCTTCAGGTGGGAAAGTGCTAGCCTCCTCCCAGCTTCAGTAGTCATAAAGCAACCTGCTCCTCCAGTATCACCTCCAGACCCATGGCTGTGGCACAGGAACTGCTGGGGTTGGACAGGAGTTTGTCCATTCACCATCTGACACAGCTTCCAACCCATGTTCCCCAGCAGGAAGCAGCACAGGTTTTCGACCAGCTCAGGTGGCCATGTCACAATTTCACAGGAACCAAAGGCACTACCAGTCTGTGTGCAGCCAGAGACAAGAAGCAGCAGCCCAAACTCATTCTCCATCTCCTTCATCAAGGGTTTATTTAATATTTCATAGAATCATAGAATAGTTTGGGTTGGAAGGGACCTCAAAGATCATCAAGTTCCAACCCCCCTGCCATAGGCAGGGATACCTCCCACTACATCAGGCTGCTCAGTGCCTTGTCCAGCCTGGCCTTGAACACCTCCAGAGAGGGGGCATCCACAACCTCTCTGGGCAACCTGTTCCAGTGCTTCACCACCCTCACTGTAAAGAATTTCTTCCTTATGTCAAGTCTAAACCTACCCCCTTCCAATTTCCATCCGTTGTTTCTAGTCCTCCCATCTGATATTATGTTGAAAACTCCTTCCCCTGCCTTTCTGTAGGAGACTCAGTTGGATTTCATCCACCATCATTGGTGACATATTCAATATTAGCTAGACTAATTGTATAGAAATTAGATAAATAGATTTTCCCTAACAAATAGAAAGGGTCCATCATGCAAGGCTGGGCAGCTTGATTCTGGACATCATTCAATTTCTATGCTGCTTGGAGAATTACCAAATACAAGGAGTAAAACTGAGAAAAAGTAAAATTTCAAGAGAATCATCTTTTTTTGGCTGAGAGTTAGTAGCTGGGAAGAAATTGGGAAGCTGCTGAGCAGCCCGTGAGCACCAGCATCTCTGTTGCCCCAGCAGCTGAAGGGACAAGCCAGAAGATGGCCCAGTGAAAAATTCCCAGGCTCCAGCAGTGCCTTTTTCTTTTGCCTGTCACAAAAGTTCAGTTTAAATGCAAAAAACAGCTACTTGTTTGATGTTATCTGCTCACCAGGAAAGCCAGGTTCTTTCTCACATGAGCATGCCACTCAACATTTTTAGGTTGTGCCTTTTCCCAGCAGGATGAGAGGAAGAGGAAGGGACAGAGAAGGGCTGGGTGCTGCAGGCAGGGTGTACACTCAGCCATTCTTCTGTGGAGCTTGTCAAAGCACAAGGGACAGGTTTTTGGCACGTGTCAGACTGTGCTATCCATAGAAATGTTCCTAGATGGTCATCTTCAGAAGCTGCAGTGGCAAATCTATATCAGAAGGGATACAAATCCACTTGATAATTATTCCAGAACTACCTCCTGGTCTCTCAGTAACTTCTTGACACAGGAGGAGTGCTGGGCACAGTGGGTTACCCCTGCTGCCTCTAGCAGCTCCATGCTTGCCTGGAGGTCTCTGCAGCCTCCCAACTGGTTTCCCCACTGCTGCACACCACCAGCCAGGATTTGGGCTGCCCTACTGGTGCCTCAGGCTTGAGTTTTGTACTGGACACTTGTGGCTACACAAGCAGCTCTCTACACATGCATTGACAATGGCTTTTTTCCTGCCTAGTGGTGCCCTTGTGGTGAGTAGCCAAGAAACAAGTCATGTCCAGCATCTTGGCCAACATCCCTCTGGGTTGCTTCCCACCACACTTGCTCTATCAGCATCCAAGTGCATAATGTTCTTTTGACTTATGACTTTTAGCTTTTGTCAACTATTTATTCATTTCCAAAAGACAAGATATTTTCTCCCTTGAAAAATATGCCTTTTCTGACACCTAGAAGACCCACATACGCCAATGTCTGGATGCTCAGCCCTGTCCTCAAACTAATTGTGTTTCTTCTCAGTTCTGGAGCTTGGCACATTGCCAGGGTGACGCAAAGCAATGAGAAATAAATCGACTCAAAGCTTGGCCAGAGAGCATCAGCAAACAGAGGGTTGAAAAATCAGCTTGATTTATATTAGAGAGAGGCAAAGGACATGACATGCAGCATTATTCCCAGTTGCAGCCCTGGCAAACACTCCTCAAAGCCTGTGGGAGGGCAGAGCTGGTGGCAAGACTGAGCAGCCACAGCCCTGCAGCCTCCTGTCGCTGGGAAGGGACAACATGACACACATTCATTTTCTGAAAACATTCACCACAACTGTGGGGAGCCAATGTCCATCTCCTGCACAGAGAGTACAAAATGTTTTACGTGGAAGAATAAGATAAAAGCCACTATCTGATAAGTTGAGACCAAACACACTCCTAGGGGTCTGTGGGAACTCAGGTCACTGAAGCACCGCAGGATGCTGCTACCCTCTAGAGGGGAAAACTCTGCCCAGGGAAACCTTCTGAGATGCTTAAGATTTCATAGAATCATAGAATAGTTGGGGTTGGAAGGGATCTTAAAGATCATCAAGTTCCAACCCCCCTGCCATAGGCAGGGACACCTCCCACTACATCAGGCTGCTCAGTGCCTTGTCCAGCCTGGATAAGAGTCTTATGCTCTTGCTGACGATTATCACCCTCCAGAAAAACTCAACAGCTTATTCTCCCATGTTCTTCTCATTCAAAGTTATTTAACATGATTTCTTATGATAGTTAAAAAACAAAAACAAAACAAAACTCTAAACAAAACCAAAACAACACTCCTCCCACTCCCCCTCAAATCTATCATTGTAAAACTTTCTGTTTTCTGTCTAAATGAGACCAAACAGAAGCAGCACATCCCAGGAGGGAACAACCAAACCCATGTCTTTGCCTTTCTGTTCCCCTAGCGTGGCTTATATCTTATTTTCTGGCAATAAAATAAAGTCACATACTAATCAAGAAAAGAAAATATGCCTCCTCCTACCTTCCATGGGGAGAATGAACTGCAGTGTTCCACTATTCTGTGCAGAAGCTATTCCTGGATCCCTGCAAGCAGTAAGTCCTGCTGGGGCAACTGAACTCCAAGCCCTTCTGCTGGGCTTTAAGCAGGACTGCTGTGTCCCCACCCAGAACGGGGTGGAGAATCCTTCCTGGGAAAGAGCAGCTGGGTCACAACTCCCTCCAGTCACCCTCAGCATCTCAGCGGGGCTCTGACATCCATTTCCTCTCTCCTTCCCCCCACATTCAGCAGCAACCCCTTGGGCTGCCGTCTCGCATCAGCATCTGCAGCCCAGCTGGCCATGAGGATTCAGCATGACAGTGCCAAAGGTGTGGGTGGCACGGGTCCCCAGCAAGAAATGCTGTCAGGACATAAATGGCAGGACATACAGATTTAAAATCAGCTGCAGGATGCAGAGATACTCAAAGCACTCTCCCACTGTGAGAAATCCCTGCTGAACTGGAGCTGGTCCCAGCAGAGTGAGCTCAGAGCAGAGCGTTCTGCCCAGCACTGCCCCTCACACCCTGCTCTCCCTTGGCTGGAGGCAATGGGGGAAGCATGCTAAATGTGCTGCTTTCACACCAAAATGCTTACACATCAAAGCTATTTTCTTTATAACAATCTCTGTATTGAGTTCATTGTGAAGGGGCAGCTGAGCAAGGTTTGGATTTACTTCCCTGTGAGGACTGTGGTCAGGCCCAAAGACTCCCAGTGCAACACACCAGCACACCCAAATAGGCAGTACAAAGTTCCCTGGGGTTTTCAGGCAGGTAGAGGCTACAGGATATTTGGGCTTTAACACTTTTCTTGCCCACTTTTGAACACAGCACCAGGCAGTTCCCACGGAACCAGAGAGAGCAGCCCATTCCCAGCTCCCACACCTCAGATGGAGGAGATTTAATTTTACAAGTACAGTGGAGAGATGGAAAAACCAGGCAGTGTATGACAGCAGAGATGACTGCTGTTATTGCTTGGGGACTAGAGACAATTCCTGCTCACAGGACACAACAGATGCCTTAGGAGCAGCAGAGCTCATTACTGACTAACTCTGTGCCACACAGTCTCACATCAGGTAATAAGGTTAAGCACTAACGAAGGAAAAATCCAAAAATTATCCAGGTCCTTGTGCTGCCAGACATATGCAATAAACTGAAATAACTCCTTGGGAGTTTTCTAGTTGGAACATCCTTCTGTAACTTTTGTGGAAGGAGACATCCAAACTTGGGTCCTGGTTACCCTGACCAGGATGTGCTTACAACAGCCACCTACATTTTAACAAGGGATGCTGGTGTAATGAGGACAGAAAACAGGAATGAAAGTGGGTGTCTGAAAGAACAGCTTTTTCTGACTCCAGAAGTCTGAGGAAATGGAGACACAAGCCTCCTGCAGAGTGCCCTTTGGAAAAGTCTTACCCAGTTGACGGGGAGCAGCAGTAGGTGGAGGATGCTCTGCAGGATGCTGGTACCAACATCGCTAAAGTCAATCCGTGCAGCAATACAGAAAAGATAATAATTACTTGTCAGAAGAGGAGCTGAACCAAAGCCAAGCTTTGTGAGTGTTCCCAACCCCCATGTCACTCCCTGCAGCCACACTGGGCTCCTTGCACTGCTCTGGGTATTTCTAACCCCCATCTCCTGCACAGTCAGCACCACCCCAAGGAGATGTGGTACCACTAACTTGCCATGTCTGGGGCAGCAGGACATCAGTGCAATGTCTTCTAGCCAGTCCCACTTTCTGCAGAGCTGGAGGGGCTCATCCCATGGCTCTGTGCCCACACAGAATGCCTGTGCCTGCTCCCTGGAGGCTGCCTGACCCCAGCTTCCTTCCCAGCTTCCATGAACTCCCAGGCCCTCGGAGAAGCAGCACCAAGGTATTTTTAGCCTGTTTACAAAGACAGAGCTGTACATTTCTGTGTGTTTTGCAGTGAGCCAGCATGAGTCGTGTAGTGGATGGGCCAGCTGGCAACCCTCTGGGCAGCAACACAGTGGTGGCATCAGAGAAAGAAAGAGAATCTGAAAGAGCACCAAGGGAACATGACCATTTTTCTTTTCTTTAAGAATTTCTCTTCTTTAAGATTTTCTTTCAGACTCTGGGAGCTTCAGCCTCCCTCTGTCAGCAACTGGGCTCTCAAGGTCCTGCTGCTGCCCTCTCTCACTGCTGAAGACTATGAGGAACTGCAGGAATCCAATAGCTGGATCCAGTAAGAGCTATCCAGTAAGAGCACTACTCATTTTATCAATTCCTTTTTTAAAACCATGGATTGAGCTAGGCACGGCAACCCAGAAATGGGACAAGTGTTCTGCCAACTCAGCAAGGTCACTGTCCCTCTCCAGCAGCAACAATCTTGCTGAACCACTCCTGAGGCTCTCACTGAGCTGAGTGGGACTCTTCTGTGGATGGATGAGCAAGTGTGGAGAGATGCTCCCTAGGGCTGAGCCCACAATGCTCCTTCTTCTCATCTCAGCTCAGCACCAAGCAATTCTGACCTGCTCAGCTCCCTCTGAGAGATGATGGGGTCCTGGCCCTCCAAATATATTTTTTAGGGACTGTAGGGTGATTTGGCTCCATATGGGTTGAGATTTTCTCACCTTTCTACTCTTGCAATCACTTTCAAAAACTTGTGTTGGCTCAAGACTCCTTCTAAGACCCCATTTGTATCAGCTGCTCATAACCCAGCCTCTGCTGAGCTTCTGTCAGAGCACACAGCTCCACTGAGCCCTGCTTTGAGATGAAACATCTTGTGTTGACTTATTTTGACCTGGGCGACCTTCCAGAACAGAGAGTTGCATGCAAGTTACACTGGGCTGTGTGTGAGAAAGCAACATGGAAATGTATTCCTTAAATACAAGTGACAGTGCCACAGACAGTATTTTCTACCAGATCCAAGAGCTCCAATGCAGCTGCTTTTCAGCTTGACCTGGACTAAATGAAGAAGAGCAAATGATGCACAACTGGGCTGAGCATCATCCTGGCTACAGATTGAAGCAGGTTTTGGTGTGTACCTAGCTGGAGGCCTGGAGATAACCTTCATTCCCTTTAAGGAGATGCTTAGGAACATCTGTTCCCTAATTCCTTTATTGGAAAGCCTTATCACAACATTCTTTTTAGGAGAGAACAGAAGCAATAATATTGAGCAGAAGAAAAAACATGTCTTTTGCTCCACTGAATGATGCTGATTTTTTGGTATTAGCTTTGGTTTCAGCATCATTAAGTAGAAAAACTAATAGTATCTCAAGCATGATTGAACTCAGTCATAATAACTCTGCTGTTGTTCAGAAAACAATACAAATAGAGTGTGAAGAATTACTCTGACAAAGCAGAGAGTTCATCATGCCTAATACCCCACCCATATTCCTCTAAAATAAGTCTATCAAGCACACCAAATTAAAAATAATTTTTCTCCTCTGACACATAACAGATAATGTTTAATATCTATAGAAACTTGAAAAAACACAGTTCTAACCTGTATCACCAACAACACCCTGTGTATCAGCACAGCCCTGGGAACAAAGGTCTGAGATTTTGGGGCACAAGCTAAGGCAGCCAGGAACAGTTTTGGCCAGACAAAGTGATAGAAGAGCTAGTATAGAAAGCTTGATAAAATTAAAATACCTTAAAGAGCACAGGTCCAGACTGCTAGAAGTCCTTTGGCTTGCATTAGGAATAAGAGACAACCTCCATGGATTCTTAAGACAGCTACAGCTTGAGCTCTCAGGAATTGCCTAAACTGTGTCACCCTGGGAAGGTGCAAAGACAGCTGATGGATCCCTGCATCTTCTCACATGCCTACAAAACTCCAGCCAAAGAGCAAATAAAAATATTGAAAACTATAAATTGATTTCTAACTAAATCGGAAAAGTCACAGCTCTGGGTCCACTCAATCCCACAACTCAATCCCAAAAATCAGCATGGGCAAAGGCATTACAACACACCAGCATGACATACACCACCACTGTAGCATAAAAAAGAGGGCGTTTACCAAAAAAAAAAAAAAAAAAAAAAGAGACTCTCTCTCATTCCTTGACAAAGGCCACAGCCCTGATGCTAATTCTGTACACTTGGGACTGACCTGCGAGACGTTTTTCCCTTGCACTCCTCCAGAAGCCGTCCCAGCCCTTGCTGCTGGAGCCCCGAGGGTGGTCACTGAGGCATCGCCTCAGACGGGGCTTTTCAGGTGCCTCCATCCACCCTCCCAGACCCAGCCTCTTGCAGGGAAATCACAGCATCCTTGGGACCAAAGCAGGTCCCTTCTCCCAGCCTCTGCCTCTTGGGATGGGCTGGGGGAGCCCCTGCAGTGGAGAAGCCCAAAGGCAGCTCCCCAACATCCCTCCGGCAAGAGGAGGGAGTGGTGCTCAGGGGCTCTGCTGCTCGTCTCTGTCCTGCTGTAAACACAGCCCTTCCTGCCATCTGGGGAATAAATTCCCACCCACAATAAATAAAGAGTGAGGTGACATGCTTTTGGGATCTCTCTACCTTCACATTCCCAACTGTGCTGCAGTAACCCTGTGTGGGATGAAGCCTCCTCTCTGAGCTCAGTGATCCACCCTGTCTCTGCCACAGGAAGGGATGGGTTTTGTTGTGGTTTTTTTGTTTGGTTTTAAAATTTTTTTTTATTTTAGGGTTCTCTAATATTCTTTTTGAACAGGGCAGCCTGATCTATGAGTAGAGTGGGATGTTTCTCATGTGCTATGGGATTAATGTGAGCAAATGTGCAGGGACTACTCAAATGTTCTCCAGGACTTGGATTCATCAGTTACCTGAGGAATATCCTCACAGAACTGCTCCAAGAGCCCTTCTGCTCTGTGCTGTCTGCTCTCCCATGCTCTCCTTGCCCTGTACACAGGTAACACTCTGACCTTGCAGCCTTATTTCACTTGCACAAACAGAGTCCAGCACAGATACAACAATACAGAGGGAGATCATCTCCCCAGGCACCACAACTCCTTCCAAATGCCTCTGTGCAGGGTGTCCTTGACCCTGTCTTTGCTGTAAGGGCAAACTCCAGAGTCACAACTGGTGCTGCCTGGAAGCAGTGATGGGAATGTAAAAAATCCTCTGCCCCATACCAGTTCAGGTACAAGCATGTAACACAGTGCCCATACAGATATGTTCTCAGAGGAGCCTGCTGGAAGAGGCAGAGTCATATACAATCATTAAATTTGGGACAAGAGAATGAAACAGCTTTATAATTGCAGCCAATGCATATGGACAAAAAGCAAATAGCTCAGCAGTGATGAAGCTCCTTAGCAAAATCTGGCCTGAAGAAGAAATTGATGGGGAAGAAACTTGAATGGCTGCAGGTGTTACATATGGGCTGAACACATCTATTTCTGGCAGCAGGTCTGGCTTTGGTGTCTCATGGGGCCCTTTTGAGGATATCTGTTGAAGCAAGCTCAGCACACAGCAGCAGTTACTGGGCTGCTCCAGCAGCCTCCACACCTCAGCTGGTAGATCAGCAGCCCCACAGCCACTCGCTGAGCTCACAGCTGCAGGCAGGGGGGTCTGAGAGCAGACAGCACTCCTCAGAGCTCATACCTTATGCTGGGGACTGATGCTTTGAGCCAGCATCCTCATTAAGACAACTTAATTAACATTCCCCAGCAGAAGGGAACGTGAGGACTGAAGACAGAGCTGGTGACAGTCATAGTGTGTGCTCTGAGGCTGTGCACCTCAGAACTGAGCATCTCCTCAGTGCCTCCACACACGTCAGACCTGCAGAGGGGAGCAACTCTATGTGTAACACACTCCACACAACAAATTTGGAGGAGCAGCTGATTGCTTGGCCTGAATTTCTAAGACAGAATGAATTGAAACTACCAATTCTATGCTCCTGGTTCAAAAAGGGGTTTGGATAAATGGAATCCTGAGGCATAGCCACGGGTGCATTTGTGCCACACTATTGGCTGGTTGCTGTTCTTTCCTCCCTGGGACAGGTTGAGAGCAGGGTCTCATCCTGCACAGACACCTCCCCTCCTGGATGCATTATGGGGAATAAACCTTCCATGAGGATGAAACTTGGTGGGATGAAGGCATTTGAGTTTAAAACCAGTGCAAGCAGCCACCTAAAGATGGCAACTCATCAACAGGCTGGTTTCCGTCCCAGTTCCTGCAGAGTTGCACAGGGGGCCACAGAAACATCATGGTACCTTTAAGCATGACAGCCAGGTGCTGCTCAGACATCTAGGAAAAGACCTGCTTCATAAAGCCAAAAAAACCAAGAAAAACAGTCAAAATATTCATATAAAGTAACTCGAGTACTTACCATTGTTTCCAAGACAGGACCCTTTAAAACTAAAGCTGTGGGTAGGAGAAAGCAGCAAAATCCCTCCACATTTCTGGGAGCTTCTCACATTCACATCTCCACTTTGGGAGTCCTGCAAGTGCCAAAGCATTTACTGAAATGCTGGGTCAGTTCAAGATGAAGCAAACATCCTCACTCAGCAGATGTGTTTAGGAACCTCTGGTATTTCTAAATGATCCAGTAGGGTAAACCAACAGATTTTAAAAGCAAAAAAGTGCTGTCAGGCAGTCATTAGAGTTGCTGCAAAAAAAAGTAATAAGAACCTGCCCATAGTATTAAAGGCTAAAATACAAGGGGTCTTATGCATCATTTAATATCTCCCTTGTGGAGAACCTGAGCACTTATGCATCTGGATTTTATCTGCATCCCAGTGAGAGGGTGGGTGTGACATTTCAGCTTGAGCTGGCTGCAGCTGGTGATGATGTGTTTGGATCCTGCCACTCTCTCTCAGATGCATTTAAAGAAGTGTGGAAGCATGTGCGTATTGTTAAATAAGATAATTAATGACTTAACAGCTAGGATTAAACTCAAGCCATACTTTTCTTTTCCCAAAGAGACAGGTTTATTAGCCAACATGGAGGAATATTTATTTGGGGTTAAATAAAATGTTTGAAGATAAGTGATTTATCATTCAGCCAAAAGTTTCTTATAGCACAGAAGGAATGTGCTGTGACTGCAGGCAGGCACTGAGCAGCAGGACTGGGCACCTGCATCAAAACATGCCCAAAAGCTGCAGGAAGAGGGATGTCTGATGTTTCTCTACATACAGAATTGGTCCATCTCAGCTGCTGGATTACACTGTCAGAGATTTCCTTTCCATCTCTAGTCTAGTAGCTAAAGTTGCTGTTTTCTAAGATAGCCCATGCCAAGGGAGGGTCTCTCCTAGCACTGGGAGGTTCTAACTCCATCAGATATCCCTGGTTAACGATCAGACTCAGAGCAAAGGGCAAACCTGTGACCTGTCACCCATGGCATTATTTACAAACACCATGGTGATAAAAGTAGCCAGTATCTCTTACTCCCAGTCATACACCTCTGTTACAAGTAGCAAAAAGGGAGATTTTTTTTTTCCTTCCTCCTCAAGATGAGGAGTGTTCAACAAGATCTACATACAGATTAATTATATAAGGCAGGAAAAGCCAGCAGTATGCTAACAAACTGTGATATACTGGTAGTTGAGTTTTCTTGGACCAGCCAGCTCCTACTTTTGAGGATTGTCTTCATAGAGAAATTTACATTAAAAGAAATTAAAACAATAATATAAATTACTAATAGTAATTATCACCAGCCACTGGCTGTCTCACACACACAAGTAAATCTCACCTTGAGACAGACTCTCTGCAGGGTGGGAGAGGGCTGCACCCCTGTGAATCTGTGTCTCTTATTTTGGAGTCACCATCTCCAAAAGGCACAACTCAGGACATGCTTGTCACTTGTACCCTACCCCGAGGGAACTGCAGACGTCAGCAGCAAGCCTGTGGAGTGCTGGAGGACCCAGCATCAGGCTCACACACCAGGCAGGAACAGGCAGTCTGTCACACCCAGGATAAAATCCTGTTTGCAACAGTGAGAGACTTTCAAGGAGCAGTGAGTGAGGACCAAGCTACTGACCACAGCAGGCACAACCCTGCCAGCCCCATCCTGGCAGAAATGGCTGGAAAACAGGAGTCCTGAAAAGTCCAGGGCTAGAGCTGCTAAAGTCAGGAGTGGGCTCCAGCTCTTCTGTGTAAAAAGACCTGCTGGCACCGTGAACTGTCACAGATTCATCTCCACATGCAGAAGGAGCTACTTCCCATAACCCTTCTCCCTGCTTCCTTCTTCCTTCCCTCAGAGGAGTTTTTCAGCCTGTTACATGTCACCTTCCCACGGTACAGAACCCCCCAGTGGAGTAGTTATTTGTAGTTTCTATAGACAAAGATTAATTTCATGTCCTTGTGGGAAATTTGGGGATTATAGAAGCCCACTAAAGCAAGGATAATCACTCAATGGACAGCCAGTTTTCATCTTGTTTTCCAATCAATTTTTTATTCTGGCACCCTTAAGCTATGGATTTTCTTTTCAACGGTGTCAGGTGGGTTTGTGTTATTTAAAATTCTGATTTACCATAATTGTTCTGGGGAACATAAGAAACTTTTGCAGCAGGAGACCAGCAGACAGCCTTCCAATAAGGCTGGGAGTCTGTGCCAACACAGGGATTTTCACACCATTATTAGGTTTTACAAATTGTCTCAAGCCTTAAACGATAAAAACATCAAGTAATGAGAGTTCATTGAACTCAGTATTTTGCTATTCAGCTGGCCTAGTGGGAAGACACTGGTGCAGATGTTTAAATGTAAGCACCAGCTGGAGGCAATTCCTGCAGCTGAAGCCACCAGGCATTAACTGGGTGTCACCCAAAACCCACTGAATCCACACAAAGGCCAGAGGCTGGAGCTGCTGCCCTAGAAGGAAAGGTATTAGCTACAGCAGGGGTGCCCTGAGGGTGAAGGAACACAGATCCCCTTTAATCATAACACCCGGGCTGATGGTGACAACAGATGGCTTAACAGGACCGACCACAGCTTTTGTGGAAACAATTTAGAGGCTTAAGGAAGATTTTCTTAAGCCCAAATTATTAAATAAAACTTGTTTGAGCAGTTGTTCTCCACAGTCCTTCCATGGACAGGGTTTGTGGGATAAGTGGTGCACATTGCTGGAAGTGACAGAGGAGCCCATGGCACATCCACAGTACTTCTCTCTGCTCTTTCAGGGTATTTATAAGCATCATGTCAGTCTCACAAATGCTTTTACTGGCACTACTGGACAAATATGGGATCTCCAGAAACATAGTCATTCTGAACACACGGGGCATTACTGATTAAATATCAGTTTTAAAAATGTAGACATCCAGCCATAGTGCCTGAAAATCAGTTTTAAAAATGTAGACATCCAGCCATTGTGCCAGTTCCAGATTTAACTCAGCCTGAGGTTCACCCAGGGGACTGCTCCTGCCTCCCCCAAGCTGTGACACACAGCCCAGCATCCTCTTGAAGAGACACCAGAGGTGCCCTGTGCTTTGTGGCACCACAAACACCCCTTTTTTCACCCTGCTTCATTTCCACAGGGATGACCATCTCCTCCTGCTGGCAACTCACCTCATAGAGAGTCCTTCCCTGCTGCCTCTTGCTGTTCCCAGCATCAACCCCACCTTTCCTGTTTGTCACCACCGCTCCGGCACAGGACGGACAGAGGGACAGGTAAAAAGCGAGCAGAAGGGACCGGAGGGAGGTCGGACTCCGGCGAAGCATCCCCACATCCTGGCTGGGGCAGGAAAAAAAGTTTCCAACCTCCCCGTCGGGGAATCGAACCCCGGTCTCCCGCGTGACAGGCGGGGATACTCACCACTATACTAACGAGGAGCAGTTATTCGTGCCACACTGTCATTATCTGAACATCCACTCTCTGTGCTAATTAGATTCATCACTATATTTTAGATGTCCTCGGAAAGGGGCCAATTTTTCCTCCCAAGATCCCACCCCAGCACAGAGATGTCCAAAACACCCACTATTTGCCCCATGCACAAGCTCAGCTCACCCCAATCTGTCTCAGAGCTGCCACCATCTGCATTATTTCAGCTGAAAGAGCTCTAAGGGCTCTCTAAGTGCCAGGCTCAGGCCTCAGGATTCCCTTTACACCCCTACATTCTCCATCTATGGGATGAAGAACCCCTGAGCTCAGCCCTGATCCATCCCAGGGTCACTGCTCTGATGCTTCCATAGCGATTCAGGAGCCTGCATTTCTCTCTGTAAGAATTAGACATGGCATCAAGGCATCCAATTTAGAGGTTTAAGGAAGATTTTCTTAAGCCTAAATTATTAAATAAAACTTGTTTGAGCAGTTTCTCTTCACAGTTCTTCCATGGATAGGGTTTGTGGGATGAGTGGCGCACATTGCTGGAGGTGACAGAGGAGCCCACGGCACATCCACAACTCTTCTCCCTACTCTTTCAGGGTATTTATAAGCATCATGAGGCATATTCAGATCCACCACTAACAGTAGGAAGTTGTTCTTTTTAAAAAATTACTAAAAAATTTGGTGAAGATTCAAAAATGCACCACTCCCCATCCAAAACAATGCTTGAGGAGTAGGAGATACACACTAAATGCAGGGTGACATCATTTCCAGATTTCATAAGAAAGGAAGTGAAAGGAAAATGTGGTGCAAAACCACAGCAAGGGTGTTGTCAGGTGTCACTGTCATGAGCAAGAGGGGACTGTGCCTGTCCCGTGGCTGTAGGTAGAAGGAAGAACTGTACCAAGAGCCACAGGTGGGAAACCAGCTGCTGCGTTTGGGTCAGGACTCGCTTTGTCAGTTGAAAGAGAGGAAATAAGATGCAGGCTGAATCACAGCCACAGCCAGTGAACTGTCTTCAGCAGCTTAAAGCTGATGCTGCATTAATTTTCCAGGTTGGAACATGCTGTACAGTGTTTTAGACTTGACATAAGAAAGAAATTCTTTACAGTGAGAGTGGTGAAACACTGGAAGAGGTTGCCCAGAGAGGCTGTGGATGCCCCCTCTCTGGAGGTGTTCAAGACCAGGCTGGACAAGGCACTGAGCAGCCTGATCTAGTGGGAGGTGTCCCTGCCTATGGCAGGGGGTTGGAACTTGATCTTTAAGGTCCCTTCCAACTATTCTATATTTTTGCCTAAAGCTCCTGCTCTGCCCTTGGAGCTGTTTGCCTGAGCAGCTCTGCCCAACCCAGTCCCAGGTCCCAGCATGGGGAAGAGCAGCCCAAAAAGAACTTGCAATCACACACCATTTGAGATTCTCACTGGTCCCATATTACATCAAAACAAACATCAACCCTCTATATGGCATGAAAAAAAAATGCTTCTAACAT
>VZTY01009623.1:537248-558722 GCA_013400935.1 Turnix velox | reverse complement strand
TGATGTAGTGGGAGGTGTCCCTGCCTATGGCAGGGGGTTGGAACTTGATCTTTAAGGTCCCTTCCAACTATTCTATATTTTTGCCTAAAGCTCCTGCTCTGCCCTTGGAGCTGTTTGCCTGAGCATCCCTGCCCAACCCAGTCCCAGGTCCCAGCATGGGGAAGAGCAGCCCAAAAAGAACTTGCAATCACACACCATTTGAGATTCTCACTGGTCCCATTCTCATTACATCAAAACAAAGATCAGCACTCTATATGGCATGAAAAATGCTTCTAACATCTACAGTGCGTTCCTAGCAGAAGTTGGAACTGGTTTTAGAAGTGTCCACAGCAAAACTGAAGATCTATTTGTTTGAGGGCTCACTTGCCCTTGGCAGGTTTCCTGAATCATGTTGAGTTGGAAGGGACCCTCAAAGACCTTGTCCCCAACCAGGGACATCCTGCACTACATCAGGTTGCTCAGAACCTCAGCAAGACCAGCCTTGAATGTCTCCAGGGATGGGGCCTCCACCACCTCTCTGGGCAACCAAGGCCAGTGTCTCTCCACCCTCATAGGGAAGAATGTCTTCCTAATGTCTCACCTAACCCTGCCCTGCTCTAGTTTCAAACCATTTCCCCTTGTCTTATTTCTCTATCCCATCTCAGAAATCCCCCCCTCAAGCCCCAGAAATGTAGGCAAAACAAGGAACAATATCAAATTATTTATTAGGAAAAAAAAAAAAAAGTACTGTTCCAACATTCATACAGAACACATGGTTATAAAGCCAGGAAAATAAACTGTAAAAAGTAGGCCCATGACAGAGGAGTTGGGTTGTGCCAAAGTAAATGAAATTTAAACTTCATTCATGCAAACAAGCAGTAAAGAATTATTTACAGTTTGGATGGGATGAATTACAGCCTTGGCTTATATTTGGGCCCCAATCAAATTACTCAGTGGGATATTAAAGGGAGTCAATCTGTACATTCACCAATGAGAATCTATAAAAAGGAAAAATAATTTAAACAATTTACAAGAGCTGTATTACAGATGGCATAAAGTTATCATTTACAAGAGCTGTATTAACAGGTGACACAAAGGTATTCATTGGTAACTTAGGGATAAAAATTTGTAGCATGTATTTTTACATCACATCTTCAGTGTCTGAACAGTAAAGAAGAAAGCAGAGACAAAACACAAGTGCAATGTAAGAGAGAGTAAGGCAACGTAAGCAAATGGCTCTTGGGAGAAATTCCATCCTACAAGAGTTTATGATTTATAAATATGCCTGTCCATTCTGCCTACCAACTAAAACTAATACTCGAAGACAGCACTTGGTGACAAGGCCTGCACATGATGAGACAGTAGATGGAAAATTACTCATTTGTTAAAATGTCAAAACTCAGAATAGATTACGAAAAGCCTCTCTAGCCTATAGCATCAACACACATTGTCAAGTTCTAAATAATTCAGAATGTTTCAAAATAGTAACTCACTGCTTTTAAATTCTTTTGTGAAAGTAATGAATCTTCTCCCAACCTGTATTTACTATGTTCTGATATTGATACTAGAAAAACCTGTGAAGTGCCAGCAGATCATGGCAAAGATGAGCAATCTATACAATGCATTCCAGTTTATTTTATAGGCAAGGCCAATTAACACATTTAGCTTTTAAAATTATTTTTAATGGGTACAATTGTATTTTCAACAGCTGATTTCCTCAAAGTTTTAGCAGAGAGCAACTGCACTTAATACTATTGGTTTAAGCAGCCACAATGAGAAAAGAAGATGAAGGTGGAGACAGTCCAGCAACAAAAACTCATCCCTATGGTGATGCAGAAGGGGAGTTCAGGACCCTGCAGAGCAGCACAGGAAGCCAAACCTACCACCAACTCGCCACAGTAACACACACCACCCGCATACTCAAAAGAAAATAAAACAAACCAAAAGGGAAATTTTAAATTTAGTTGTTTGCTTTATTTTTTTTTTTGCCTTATTTAAAGTCTGTCAAAAGGACTAGGCCATAAATAATTTCAGTTTCTATTTAGAATCTTTATTCTCAACAAATTTAGCACCAGCAAGAATACGTGGAGTAGCATCACTGAGTTCCCCAGGCAGAGGAACTCCAGGCCAAATCTCGCTCCTTACTTTAAGAGTCGCCATTTCAGAGAATCATTTACTCAAAAGACTGAAGTGAGCAGGATTTGGCAGCCAAATCTACACCCCTCAAGCATATTTCATTAGCACGTTAATAATTACAAATATATTACAGCATCTCTTGAGATGTTTTCAGAAAGCATTTTTTTAGAGAGTGAAGAAACAAAAGTAATAAAACAGGTTTCTCTGCAGACTTTCTGGAAACAATTAGTAATTTTATCACAGTTGACAGAACAACATACTTTGGAATATACCAGTAAAACTTAGCCTAAGCAGGCAATAATCCCTCTGCACTGGGATAAAGCATTTCTTCATCTCCCATGGACATGCCTGAGGACTTAATTCACCCATTTTATCCATGACAATCATTAGTCTGTGCATTAATGGGGAATGGACAAATTAATACAAGCAGAAGAATAACTGTATGTGCTGAGCATGTTCCCAGCTCTGCACTGCAACCTAGAGGCCCCAGTCAAACACTTCTAACTCTGAGCCACAGATTTTTCTTCCCCTTTTAACTTAAGCAAAGCTCCTTTACATACCACATGTTTTTTTAAGCCTATGGAATGAATAAAAATATTTAGAAAGCTCCATTGCTAAGAGAACTCTATAAAACAGACTCAAGATAAAAGAACTGAGCACAAGCAGCTCGACACAACCTCACTGAGCTTCATCGCTGCTCTGAACCTTCAGGACCACAACTTAGCCACAACACCAACAGTCAGAGCAGTATTTAAAAACAGGTTGAAATTTAGGTATTAAGTTAATGACTGAATACATAAGACACCACCTAGTCTTCAAGAAGCACAGATATGCTCTTGACAGAAGGATCTTGAATTAGTTCCAACTGTTCTTCTGAAACATTTAGAAAGAAGTTATTGCAACTAATCTGGAAGTATGTATTTCCAGAAGTGGACAATTTCTGCTGGACACAAACAAAGACTGGTCCTTAAAGGCAGCATCATCACCTAACATCCATACTGCCAGCAACTCAACTGCTATCTCACAGTACTACTGAAGAAATATCCAATGTGTCCTGAGAAGGCAGAACTGAGCTTTTGCTTGGAATACATAAGCTGAGAGTAGGTGACACAGTGTGGGCTCATATCCCTTCTGTGCTCTAACTCTCAAATTATGAATGGAGATGCTGGCAGAATGGCACAGCTGTTTGTCTGCTGAACTCACCAGAGACAAAGAGGGAAACACCTTCAAAAAGCAAATCAGACATCTGAACGCCCTTGGAAAACCTGGACCAAACTGTAAGACAGCCAAAGTGTGCCACTGCTGCTTCTCTCCCAACTGTTAGGTTTATTGAGGCTTTACTAAAAGAATGATTATCACTACCTTCAGTAAAGAACCCTAAGGATGTCTTCATGCTTGCTAAATATTAAAAATGTATTGTACAAGTTGGTTTCTTTCTATTTCCAATTGCAGTCACCCCAGTAGAACTAGAAAGGTGATAGTGAAGTTTCATTGCCAGCTTGGAATAGCTTTATCTAATAAAGGACAACCCTGGTCAGAAATAATCTGTACTTTGACTAAAAACCTTGTGTAATTTTTACTGATACAATAAACCTGTGCGTAATACTTCAGAAGAGCAAGCTGGAGGGATGAGACCAAGAGATGTAAAATCAGTACCCTAATGTAAATGTAAGGGCTATGGGGACAGGCAGCCAGAAAGCTGGTGCTGTTGTCCTGACATCTCCAGTTACAGTGGATTGAAGGGATGGTTTCCATGGCAAAGAAAATTATCTGCCATTGCTACTATTTAGGAAATCTCCTGGATAAAGTCCCAGTACCAGCAAAATTGGCATTACATGAAAAAATTAAAAGGCACTCAACAAGGCTGATAGAGCCAAAAACCATTACACTTGCAAAATAAGCTTTATGTTTTACTCGAGAAGAAATCTCACATCTAGAAGTGGTTCCACTTGAGAAGATAACAGTAGCCCTGAGAAAACCCCAAATTTCCCCTATGATTAGTCACTTCATTCCAAAGCCACTTCCCCCAGCTGTTTTGAGGGAAAGAAATGGCAAGGTCGAAAATAAGAACACAGACGATTGGTAAAAAGCAATTTCAAGTGACTTGTATATAAGAAACAAATCTTTTATGTGTATTCAGATGATAATTTAAATGAAAAGACTTTACAGCCTGGCATTTCTACTGATGGTAGAGTCAATCTTTGGAGACTCTAGTAACAAGGGTTAAGTTGGGACAAAATGAGATGAATACAAAGATGTGGCTTTACAGTACAGCTTGAAAACTTCTCTGGTTGCTCCTACAACAAAGTAACAATTGTGCTGATAAAACTAGTGAAAAAAGGAAGCCAATTTCTTTAGAAGGTCAAGGGAAGGAAAAGAGAGGTAGGGCATATTTTTTGATTCTCACAGTAGTTTCTATACAGTACAGCTGTTCAAGAATTACTCCATTAGTTTACTCTTTAATTCTGTACAATGTACTTTCAAAATCTATCTCAGGTCACATCAACTTCAAACTGTTTAAATTAACCACAGTAAGCACCTTCAGCTTAAATACACAACTAACTTCTAACTACTGCTTTAGAAGCAGCTCTCTTTCAGCATCAGAAAATGAGAATTGACATAGAAATAAATACAGATTAAAGGAACTACCTCTATCAAACTGTAGGGATGTGTCTTAAGTACCTCACTCTGCAAGAAAGACATACAGTTGATTTGCAAAATTTTCAGGAGGCTGCCAAAATGTTCAGAAAAAAAGGTTCTACAAAGTTTTATAACCAAATAAAGGTTATTTTCCATAGTCAATCCTAATTTAAAAGGAAGGGAATACAGCATTTATAAAGATATTCTATAAAAAATTTAATTTTTTTAATGCTTTGATTTAGCATTAGATCAGTTGAACCGTCAGAGTACATTTGTATGGGTTTTTTATGTCTACAATGAAATATCCAAGCAAGCACAACAGAAATGTAGCACAAGAACCAGGAATAACAGCAATAAAGGGAACTGCATCTGCAATTAGCATTGAGCTTAATGAGATGGCTACTCTAAGCCCCTGGACTCTTAAAGGGCTACAGAAACATAAAAAACCCAAACAACCAGGACCCACATAATGTTAGAAAGGGACTTTCCATTCTAAGAAAAGACTGAAAACAGTGTTTAGAGGTCTGTAACACCCTAGGTGGATGTGTCCATGAATACAACACAGCCATGCTGTGGAATAATCAAAGCAATCAGTTTTAAAAGCACCTTAAAATCCATCATATGAATGTGTTCTAGTCTGGCTGCTCCTCATGCAATTCCAGGAGATATTTAAAATGTTATCATAAAATTGGGTTGCTCTTTAGTCCACAAAGAGTCGTGTAGCTAATAACTATACAATACTCTTACAAGTTAAAGATCTCATGCCCTGGTCTCAGGGCTAAACTTATTACAATAATCACAACTGTAAATTTTAAAAATATACAGAAAAATCCAGAGATCAGTTCTTAAAGGTGGATTTTATCTCAAGGCCACAACTTGATAAATGGTTCCATATTGTAAGTGCACTAAATATTGGTCCGTTTGGTGCTGCAATACAAACTCTGATGCTCTCCAAAAACAAGCTTCCTCACCCAAAAGCAAGCTAATAAAACTTTCTTTTCCAACATCCAATTACATTCTGATCAACTCCTACAAAATTAAGGAAAAAATACATTTTCAAATTAGTATTTTCAAATCTTCACAGAGATGAGCCAAAGCATCAGGACTGTGAGGTCCCATTTGTAGTCTGTTCTACAATGATTTATTCAATTCTCTCAGCCATAGTGGTACCGTTACAAGCAATGACGTATGCTCTTAGAACTTACAAGGAGAGATGGGGAAAAAAAACAAATCAAGGAATTTTGGAAATGATACCCTCAAAAAAACCCAATCCCAACCCCAAAACCTAACTTCATTAATAATTTTTTTCCCCCAAATCCAATTAAAAAACAGAGGGCATCTTCAAACATATTAAGAGGGCAAGTCAATACCTTCAACAAAATCTTCAAAACATCAACTGCATAATCTGCTGCTTTGGCTGATTTTTTGTTTCTATTTTTCCTACCCAAAAGCATTATTATTATTTCCATTATACATAAACCCAAAATAATTACAATTTCTAATGTGGGAAGTAACAGTCTACAGTTTCTTCAACTTGTAGGTAGTACCTTATCTTTTAAGAAGTTGTTTTCTGTAAGCAGACATGGGAAATAATGCTCATAGTGTAACTAAAGAAAATATTTTTTCATTCAGTGATTATATACAAAATTGATGAGCCTAAAGCCTTGGGAGCAAATCTGCAATATTTATACACTGAGCACTTCAAGGATTGGCATTCCTTCTTCTGGAAGCTTGTTTTCAGAGTATGTATTGCATATCAGAAGTTCAATACTGGTTACACATATCAAAGAACAGAACCGCTACCCCCATACATTTAGTGTTATTTTCAGTGCCCAACAGAATGAAACCCCCCTCTTCAGAACAGTGATTTTCAGTAGCTCATAACTTCTTAATAACAGTTACAGACAACCTGCTGTATTTTTTCTCCCCTCCCCAGATTTAGTTCCCATTGCCATAAAAAAAGTATCACTCAGGTGGAAAACACTTCAGTTATAGTGACATCTGGTATCTCAACTGAAATTTGGCAGCCCAAGAAGAGCACCGACAGCTCCAAAGTATCCCTGTTCAAAAGAAAAAGAAAAGCATTTCAGGTTTAAGTATTAAATTCTACCTCAGTGACAACAAAACATTTGCTACAAAAAGAACACCATAAGCTTTCAATATAAAATAGCTCATCATTTTTTAAAGTGTCATGAAGCAAACATTTTGTCCTTCAGGACATTCCAGCCCAAGCTGAAGGACATGTACCAGTGTATCCTAATGCAAGGATTTCAGGTTTGACTTGACTACTAAAGGATCTGCAGTATCAATAGCAATACTATTCCTTAGCTATAATTCAAATGCTCCTTAAACTAATTGCAACTAATTTTTTTAAGAAACATGTTTTTTTAAATCCAAACTTCAACATCATCTTTCAGACTGCATACTTACTTACACACAAAAAAATCCCCTCTGAGAAACAAGATGTTCCCCTTCTCTATAACTGTCATACAAAAGCAAGAATTTAAAATTTATCCAAGAAAAATGTGAATGGGGTAGAACTATCAAGGAGCCACTAGTGCAGACACTAGCACCAGGACAGACTACACCTGCCTCAGGATGAGCAATAAAACTTGTGAGAATATTTGCAGGACAACAAATTGAGGACAAATTTCCAGCCCACAAGAACACATGCTTCTTTTCTTTATGGTAAAAGAACTCATATAGATCAATGAAGTACAGCATACCTCATGTTCCAGGAACAAGGCCTTCAGCTGGCCTTTTGACCAGTAATCCAGTGCATATGCAAGAAGCTTCATTGACAAAGTATTCACACGTAAAAAATTGCCAACAAACACAACTCTGTTTATTTTCTAAGAAGAAGAGAAAAACAGCAAAGGGTTAAGTTTTTCCCTGTTGAACACTGCTTTGAAAAATTCAACTATGAAAGAAAAGACTGTCTCAAGCAAGGAAAAAGAAGAGAACATTAAACAACCCCAAATAAAAACATGGCTCCAAAATTAAAAGCACAGCATGCTGTGGGAAAAGAAAAAGACATGACACCCTCCTGAAGAACTTGTGCTCCAAATGAATTTTAACTAAGTTAAAGAAACAGCCCAGCTAAAAGTGAAATTAAATGAAAAATACTTATATTCCAAATTACTTCTATTTGGTAGAGAGGACTCAATGCCTTCATAGCCCTGTACAATGCTGCTTGACATGAATGCAACAAGGCAGCACTGTAAAGAAGCCGAAGACAGTAAGATTTGACAGATGTTCCTTTCATCTTCAGACCTCAATATACCTCAACCTAAGATTAGACTAAGGTTCAAATTTTAGAAGAGTGCTGTGAATTTTAATCAAGTCAAATGTAAAAAAAGTGAGAGTTGTTCAATTTCCCCCATTCACTGAAATAAATCCAACATGAAGTGGAATAAATACTAAATATGTGAGAGCAAGAACCAAAGGAAATTTGTTAGTGATTCACAGAATGCTTCATTATGTTAGATGAATACTCACATCCACGCTGGGTAAGAAGGGGAACAAAAGGTCATACTCAAATTATACTCTGACCTGCTGGCTATGTCCTGAATGCCTATGTATCTGCAACTAAGCAACAGACCTACAGATAGGTCAAATCCTTGTTTTTACCTCATTTACTGCACACATCCGGGCAATAGACCCAATGTTATTGGTGATGGTGACCAATATGGCTCTTGCAAGATCTTCTTTACTAACAGACTCTCTCTTCTCTTTGTAGATCATATTCCCAAAACTGAAACAGGGGAAAAAAAAAAACATTAAAGACAAAGCGATCCATGTGTATTTGAAGCAATTTCAGAAGTAGTTCTTAGGCTATAACAGAACTTAAGTCTCATGCTTGTTCTTAAGGAGGTGCCATTTTAAGTCTGTATTAAATACAGCAATTCAACAGCTGATAATGTGACTTATCTGCTCCTTCCCAACAGTCAATACTGTCACAATAATGACTACTAAGGACTGACATAACTAAGTCAGTTAGGAGAGACAGAGTGCTAATTATTATAAAACTCAAATAGAGACTGAAGATCCTAAGGTTGTTATAAAATAAACAAGAACAAAAAATACTTACAAACACCGAAAGTTTAGATGTGTCGACTAGAATTGTAAAGTTTTCAACTATCAAAACCTCTCAGCACAGGCTCTCTGAAGAAGCTTGGACTCAGCTGTCTTTCCTCAGCTTATTCTCCTTTCTCAGAGAGGGGAGAACTGAATTATTGTGAACTAACATCTCTTATTACTGAATAAAAGCCAACCCGTTCACATCTTTTTAAATTTCTCTCCAGTGGAAATAAAACTCACAGCTATGATAAAAATCCTTTGTCAGTAAAATACATTCATACCCATGGTCCAAACTGTTTATGGTCAACAGCTTTTGTAAGTGAGAGAAGTGGTAAAAACATTATGCCAAGAGCCTATACTGACTGCCATGTATCAATAAAAAGTGGAGGCTTTAGAAAACTCCCTGAAGTGCTGCCAGTGTTAAGAGCAACAAAAATGCCCTCTTCCACTTGCCTTCCCTCAGGACAGCTGCCCTAGTAAAATATTTTAGGCAGCCAAGACAACTCACTTTGTTTTCCCTCTACTCTTTTTACTGCCACTCCTGCAACCACCTCACCTTCTCTCTGACTCATGTAAAGCTGTAAATGACACTCAACAAGAGGATTCCTCAAGACTCAACAAGTAGGCACCTGCAGCTGCATGTGTCTTTAAAAATGCTCAGGAAAACAGAGTATATACACTTCTAGGATGAAAAAAAATAACTTGACTACAATTAAACTTTGCAAAAAGTAGTTTTCCCTGCATGAATAGTTGAAGTTTTGTTTTTGAAGGCCCGCAGACTAGCAGAAGAACCATCAATGTGATCTCTTGCTTACCTGGATGCTACAGCCCACCCTGGCAAGCCAAATCTTTCATAGTCTCCTCCATAAATATCTCGAACCAGCTTGTCTGCGTGCGTGCTGTCTCCTTTGGATGCCATTTCCAGAGCTTCTTCAAAACTTTCACAACCCGTCAACAAACTGCATAAGCCAAGGAAGGTCCCTCCACCTAGACTAAGAAAGAAAAAAATAGTTGTTTTTAAATAGTATCTTCTCACACCAAAGATTCTTACATCTGATGAAAAAAACAATCAAAAAAACCAACAAATAAAGCCCTTTAACTTCAACATGAAGCTGTTTGCTTTCCTGTTCCAGGTTTGTTACACAAAGAATTATCATGTTAACATTTATATAAAGTTTTTTTTAACTTGTGTCCAGTTCTGGAGCCCTCAACCTAAGAGGGACATTGAGTTGTTGAAGCAGGTCCACAAAGATGATCAAAGGGCTGGAGCAACTGCCTTAAGAATACAGGCTGAAGGAGTTGGGGTTATTCAGCCTGGTGAAGAGAAGGCTCAGGGGGGACCTCACAGTAGCTTATCAATACCTGAAGGGGGCCTACAGAAAACCAGGGGTAGGATTTTTTTATAGGGTACAGGATGCTAGGACTTGGGCATAATGGATGCAAATTGGAAGAGGGGAGATTCAGGCTAGATATAAGAAAGAAATTCTTTACGGTGAGGATAGTGAGACACTGGAACAGGCTCCCCAGAGAGGTTGTGGATGTCCCCTCTCTGGAGGTATTTAAGGCCAGGCTGAGCAGCCTGATCTACTGGGAGATGTACCTGCTTATGGCAGGGGGGTTGAACTTGATGATCTGTAAGGGCTCTTCCAACCCAAACTATTCTATGGTTCTATAAATCACTTAGTAGTAGCTAATCATGCAGTAAGTGCTAACAAGTAGTTATATCCTCTCAAAATGTATGCTGGAAGGTATAAGCAGAGACTAAAATGCCCTAAACATCCATATCATGCCACTGACTTTGGCATGGTGACATCTTTGGTCATTTTCTATATAGCTTATGGCCATACTCTTACAGAGCAAGAGAAGTTTACTGGACACATTATAAAAAGTTAAGACAAAACCTGTAAAATACTCACTACAGAGCATTTCCAGCACTTATTATTTCATAAAGAAGATGAAATAATCTTCCCAGTAGCAAATGGGAATGGGCTTCAAAGAATGTAGCTGTAAACTAAAATTAAGATGCTTTTTCATGCTCCAGAGTGAAGGAAAGGATAGGTGGGAAGAGTCAGGAAGAAGAACCACTTTGCAAACAGAAGGCTCTTTATTCCACAGAGTAACAATCCCAGCTTAAGTTTTTAAATTACCTTGTTCCAGTTACTCTTTTGTAGTTGTCTTTGGAATGGACCGATAAAATACTGACTCCTGAACCAATGTTAACAACCAGCAAGGGGTATGGATCATCCAGGTTAAAAGGCATCTTTTGGCATCTCTCAGGATCTGAGGCATTTTCAAAATAATAGCACTCTGCCTGGCCATTGAAGCTGACAGAGTCTATATACAATAAGCCTTTGACAAGGCAGTCAAGCTCATCCAGTTTGTGCAGCTGGAGGTTTCCAATCTGTGTTAAAAAAGAAAAAAAGCCTGTGTCAGCATGTTCTGATATTGCTTAAACATGCTACAAATTTATCAGTATATTTTACTTGCTAACTTAAAGAAGCTACCAGGCAACTAATCCAGGAACTGCAGTTGCAGTATAAAGGCAACAAAGAATAGGAATTTACCTTTTTCTGAGATAAATCCAGAATATGCTAATTCAAAGTTATTCTGAATTTAAATCTAGACCCCAAACTTGAGTCACAAATATAAACAGTATAAATATCTACTTTGGTTAGCACTAAGCAGGTACTTATAACTCAGCAACACTTTGTATCAGTCTAAATCAAAGAGAGATCACCAAATATCCTAGAAGCTCCACTGAATGCCATCCTGGCGAAACTCACACATCTTATCAAGGTTTGTGGATCTCCTCATCCATACCACAAGTCAACCAGTCATTTCCGAGATGTCAGATAAAAACCTGTACTAACTATGCTTGCAACTTTATTATTATCACCACAAAGATTAAAAGAAAACCACAGGTCAGAAATTCTACAGGACCTTAAGCTCACTACAGTTTTGCACAGCATTTAAGCTACTGCTCCTTCATTAAGCAGAAAGCCAGTTTAACAGGTGCTGTGGATTCCATGAATTTCACATCCTACTTGATTTAAAACTTGGCTTCCACTAGACAGGAAGTTTCAACAGTCACAGTGTCTAACTAAGCAGCTAATAAAAAAAAAACCCACACCCACCAAGTCTATCTCTACATCAGGCAAGCTCACACTTCAAAAGCAGCTTGCAACTAGGTTACAAACTTCAGGATCAGAGGGATCACACACTGCTGACCGACATCACCACCAGATCACAGCCCTGCCAATCCCTACCTCCTCCCTCAGGCCCATTCAGCTTTTCTTGCCATGGCACAACTGCAAAGCTTCACTGTTGAGCACACCAGGGAACTGTTCCAACGTACTCCTGTGCAGTTTCAGAAAATGAATTAGTTCTGCTGTACAAATTGTGAGCCTGCTCCACAAAATCTGTACCAGTTCAATGCAAGACTGGCACAGGAATGGAAAAGTCTTCCTGTCCCTAGAAGCACAAAAGGTCTGCAGCTACTTCAAAACTAGGACATGGGCATACCAGCTACTGGGGAAGATTCTCAGTAACAACTATCCTGGGACAGAAACTACATCTAAACAAATCATCAATTTGATCATCAAGGGAGGAGTCAAAACACCTCAAGAAAATCCCAAACTACTCTGTGGAAAAAGGACCAGCTTTGAGATACATGCTTTGTCACAGATCTCTGAACAATGCACTGGACTAAATCAATGAGGATAACCCTACCCTTAAACACTGCAAATCTATTCTCAAAGACTGACAAAGAAAATTCAAAGTGACTCAAGCACCTCTGCAATTTAAGCACATCTCCCATCAGAGAAAATGCAGGTTAGAAAATGGTTAACTTCCACAGAGGTGTCTTGTGTTTCACTGCATTAATGAAAGTTTCTTATTAGGTGTTCGCATTAGATTTCCATGTTTATTATGATTTCAGAAAGTGTATTTCTAGATTATCATAATTAAGACTGAGAAACAAGTGAATAATTAATAATCTTTGAGGATTCCACAGACGTACAAAAAGCCACTTATTTTAACCTATTATCAGTAATGCTTTTTGCATCAGATTCAGCATGAGGACAGATAGGCTACCTACTGTGCGAAAGTCTTCTTCAAACTTGTAAGCACCACCACCGGTGGCACAGAGCACCGTATGTAGTGTTGAAAAGTTTTTATTTCTTCCCATTTGGATGAAAGTAGGCAAATCTTGAGTTGGGAACCGAATAAAGTGCAAGTTTCCTCTTCGAGAAAAAATCGTTAAGTCTTTCAGCTCCAGGTGGACATCTCGAATGCCAGTGGATCCATAGGCTACGTTGGAAGTCAGGTATTTGCGAATGCTCTTCAAGCTTTCAACTTCCTCTTGCTCCTCCTCTGCAGTGATATCAACAGGTTCAAAATATGCAAGTTTCACCAAGGTTCCCCCAATGTCCATGCCAAACCACGGAAAAGCTGTGAAGATACAAGGGTTGATAGATTAGTTTTGTTAAAGAGCAAAAGCAATACATGGAGCAACTTAAGACAATGCCATACTTTTCAACAGGGCAGATATTAACAAAGATTTCCACAGGGATAAAGAGTTATAAATCACGTCCATTACACGATCTTAAACATTCTTTGGGCTACAACTAGAAATGGAAAAATTAGTTACTCTATTTACACATTTAAATGCTGTCATGTGTTCAAAAAACCCAACTAAAAACTCCCCAAACCACACTACATACCAACTCATAAACAAAAATTCAATCTTTTTTGAGAGCAAAGGATTAACCTATATTCCTAAAAGAGTAAGCAGTCTTGACAGTTCAGCACAGACTGCAATGCAACCTGTGAGAAAGCAGGTTACACATTACAGTTGGTGGCAGGGCAGGTATTCTTTCTCCAAGTTACTTTCTGTCCACATAAGATGTTTTGTTTGAGGGACGCATTACCTTATTTGCATTTTGAAAATTGGCATAGATAAGATGCCAAATTTATGGACCTGAACTGAGTTGTTCATAAATCCCCTGAAGGAACAAAGGGCTAACAAAAGGCACTGGCAAGCAGTATATGCAAGACAGAAAATCGCTGTTTTTCAATCTGGGTTAAATTTTCCTTTTTTCTGTCTTGGACAGGAAGGGGGAACTTCTGCACTACAAAACAACAATACTAAACACCTAAGTACTTTGTACTTCAGGGGGGTGACTGCAATTCTTAACTGGGATTCTGTGGTTTATATCATCTGGGACCATGGTTTGAACAAGTCTGTATCAATAGATCTTCCTAACCATGTGAGGTGAAACAGATATGCAGCATCCCTACAGCAAAAACAACATCTTCAGCTGAGGGTCTCCCCATTATAATTTTCCAGAAATAGCATTTAATACTTAATTTATAAACTTCAGAAAGATCCTCTACATCCAGCAGGAAAACCCGTATTTTTATTCCCAGTATTATTTGCTAGGTTGTTTGCTTTAGGGTTTTTGTTTATTCTTTTCAACTTTTCTCTTCAGATACAATTCATATATTAAAGAAGCATGAAACTCAGGAACAGGACTGAAAAGATGTTAGCATGCTTATCTTGAATAAGAAGCAATTACGTTTGATTTACATCACCAGTGGGACCAGTCCTTGAAAAGAATGTCCACTAAAGTACTTTCACATACTTAGTCAAGGCCAGCTGCGTGTCAGTTTATTTATAATATGACTGCTAATGTTAAGAAACAAAATTTTAAAGTTGCCTCAACTTCCAGTAATGGATATCTGGAGAACACTGTCAGATATTACAAGAAAGATCTAGTCAGTGAACTTACTTCTCTAAAAAAAATGAACTTCTCTTAAAGTACAAATAAAATCTAGCTCCAAGTGGGAATAAAGAAGTTCTATAAACCTGGTAACTGTTCTGTGAAGCTGAGATCTAAGCATGAGACTGAGCATAAAGTCACAAGTGAATTGACTTTACAACTACAACCTGACTTATTTGCACCATCACTCTGGATGAAGAAAATCTGTCATCTTAATGTTTGATGGCAATTAACTGAGAATTTATTAGAAGATATCACTAAGTTTCACCCTCTTGCTGTAAACAATGTCACAAGACCAAAACCACAGAAAATACTTGGGATTCTTCAAGCCCAGTGGGACTACTGAATAACCAGGTTCTAGCCTTCCACAACAAGAGGAAGGGAGAAACTGAAAGCTGAAAGTCCAAGCAGTGAGCTTAAGGAAGATTCGGTGCACGTCCTGCCTGTTTGTCAGAAGATTCACTGCATCCCATGTTAAATGATCCAAAAAGCTTTTGCAAACACAGCATTAGTAAAAACTCTAAAGATCTTAAGGTTTATGGACTTGACATTCCAAGTAAAACAAAGAACAGCTGAACTATAAGGAAGTGAATTCCACAATTAAAATAAGTATATTTTATATTGAAAAATGGGATCATGCTTTCAACATCCATTTTCTGGCATATCTGAGTGACAAATAGCAACTCAAGGATTGTGAGACTGATGAAACAGGTCAGTTATCACCTCTGCAATAAACGCCAAAGAGCTGTGCTTTTTTTTGTTTGATATTTGTCAAGAGTTGGCTGCTAAGTACATTGCTCAAGTTTCATTTGCAAGGTGAAGTTCTGACAAGGTACTGGACTGACATACTATTAACCCGTATACCAGCAGCCCAGAAGAATTACATTACACAAGAATTCTTGATTGATTTATATAGAGGTCTAGACAGGAAAATTTAAAACCATTTATTTTTCCAAATACATGGCAAGCACTCAACTTGCAGTCCCAAAATTACAACCACAGTTACAAATTTATTCCCTAAAGATTAGAAATACACCAATTCTACACAGTTAAAACGTAACTGTATGTGGACACAACATGGAAACTTTGTGAACTCTCTTCCTGTTGCTGCAGCCTTTAAATCAATTTGCTTTGGGTGGATCCTCATACCATGGTATCTGGATCCAGAGGGAAAGGAGATAACAGAAACCCATTTGAAAACAACAGTTCCTCTTACTGAGAAGAAGTTATTTCACTTGCAGGGTTAAAATAAGGCCCCTGAGAGATACAGGATGGAGGATTACTCAGAAAATACACCATGCATGCTTCAGTTTCCTGCAAGACTGTCCCTCTAGAGAGAGCTAATAGTGGCAAGGGCTGGAAATGACACATCTACTTTAATTCATGCATAAAAGGGACCAGTGTGTTACTTCAGTTACTTCACTTCTCATACATAAGCAGTCTACTTTAGGTGATGTAGCTACTCTGTGAGACATGTTCAAGGAAAAATGAATTTTGAGGTAGTCTTATATTTGAAAGTTGTCTTGGAACAAGACAAATAGTATGGCATGTAACTTAGGAAGAGAATATATACAGATTCTACAAGAAGTACTTTCATACTTGTATCTGTGGGTCATACTTCTCTAAGTGAGAGACCTAGTTGCAGAATGATGGCAGCAGAATCTTGTGAAAACAATACCCTCAGACATCAGCTTGATCCTTATGGCTGTCATACCTCAAGCAATGTCTCAACTGCACAACCATTTTCTCAGAGGGAAGGTTTGCAGGCTTGTGCAACAGTAACCATTGTTCTGCAGCTTCAATTCATAAAGAGACCAAATGCACACTCATGAAAACTGTGCTTTTTCTGAAGCTCTACAGGGGATTTCTCTCACTTCTTCCTCTTCATAACTGTTCTTCTTCCTGGGAAGAGTCTACAAAAACTGATACACAACTCAGAACTCCTTCTTGCTGAGAATTTAAGTGCCCTGTGTTTTCAAAGCTCATCTCCTTTCTGCAACAGTCACTTGCAATTAATAAAAAAGAAAAGCAGCAATACAGCTTTTTACTCCACAAGCTCAATTCCTTGGACATACTACATAAAACTGCTCCAAAAACACACATTCTGCTTTCAGGAAGTCAAGCCAGACTCTACTTAAGAATACGCAAAATACCTGTTTTTATGACCTGAGAAAAGACAAATGTGCAAAACACAAATTGGGAAGGCAAAACCCATATGATTTCATGTCACATTTCACATCAAACTGAACTGTAACCAACAGGGCAGCAGGAGGAGTCTCACAACATCCAAACTCCTGAATTACAAATACAGATTTTCTTTCACTTCCCAGCTCCATCAGGAACCACTGTGGTCCCCATTCAGTCACAGAAATCAGAAACCTTTGCTATAAAGCAACAGATTGTTCCATACATCCCACGAAGATAGCTTTGAAAGGCTTCATTCCCTTGTGGTTTCACTCCTCAAGCTCTTGGTGTACATAGTTCCTGGTAGCAAACTTAGGTTACTTACATCTTATCATTATAAGGTCTTCTAATGTCAAATGAAAATTATTATCATAAAAAGCAATTCTCATGTCAATACAAGCACAAAGGTTTCTTTTTCTTTGGGTTCTGCCTCAGCTGAGTCAAGGACCTTAGACATTCTCCACCCAAACCACATACTAGCACTTTGACTTGGTACACCCATTTGAGACCCAAAGCTGCAGGAAGTATATTATACTTAACTAGTTACACTTCTTTCAGTCAAGCACAACATTATTCAGTTTAATACACTGTTCTTAGCTTTCAAAACATAAGAAAAGGATTACTGGTGAGCTCTTTTCTACAAATGCAATGCTACATTTGAAACACAAACACTTTTAGAATACTTCCTTCTCTCTGTAAAATAAAGTAACAGCGTGGCTTAACTCTGCATTAAATTAACAAGAATTAACCTTTGAAGAAGAGTTGCTGACTCCTGATTCAAGCTGGAAGCTTTGCACCATTAAAAAAGTAACAAAAGTAACAAAAACCTCCTGGCTGAGAGAAACAGCACAGAACAAGCTACCAGATTTTGTGTCATCTCTATAAGAAACCTTTCATTTTATTAAGATCCTTGCACTTCAAGCACAAATGCAGCTTGGAGAACAACTGCCAGAGCATGCTGCAGACTGTGATTCCATAATGGCTTAAAATGCAAGAAAATTATCATGGGATCACATGAATACTTCGACAGTTAAGAAAGTGTGCAGTATTACCACTCAGATGCACAACTCAAAATCAGCTCAGTATGTAGCCTCTGATAATAAAACCTTGATTGTATTCTTATCCGATTACTCACAAGACAAACAAGTTAACTATAACTGTGCAATAGTTCAATCTAACTTCTGTAATGTTTATAAACACAGAGACTTAAACCAAATGCATCCACTTTCTCCAACTCCATTTTTCTCTATGACTATGCACACATCTTTATGCTTCCTGTATTTCACTAAAAACATCTGCATCCAGCAGAGTAAAAATTAATGGTGAACTCTAACACTGATTTCAGCAGACTGGTGTAGCCAAAACACCCAATGGGACAAGTTAAGAGAAAACACAAAGGTTAATGACATCCTTAATCAAGTGGGACTGATGTGATGGCCAGGCAGCAAAGTACCTCTTCTGTACCCATGTTGCAGGGATGACCATGAGCCTTTGCAGATAAGTAGTGGTGGTAGACTACACATCAAGAGTCCCGAGCCCTTGAGATACCAGAGAGTCTCTCTATCTTATCTGTTTAGTAGAAGGCTTTTGGTTCAAACATCCCAGCCCAAAACAGATTTGTCTGGACAGAACTAATATACGAATTAAATGGATCAACAGGCACTGTCTCAGCCTCTCATCTCCCTCACAGGAAAACTATTCCATCAGACTCTGGAAATCCTCAAACTTCCTCACTCAGACACCTCTAATCGTACTACAGAAAAGCCACATGTGCCAGTAGGAGGACAGGTGGTAATCACCAATTATTATAACTGCTCTTCATCAGGTTTATCACATCTGCAAGAGTAGAGCATGTAAAGCTAATGGAAGACAAAACATGGCTGCTGTCATCTTTCCCTCCTTGCTTATCCTGTTAATTTTCTTGTCATCTCAGTGGCAATTTGTTTGGGGATAAATGTTTCTATTACAGTGAGATTCAGTATGCAGGGGCATAATCTAACAGAGACGCAAGCACTGACTCTGGTGCCTCACCTCCCCTCACCAATGTGAACAGCTGAATGAGTAGCTTCTCTCCTTCCTGTAGGTAGATCTCATACAGCAGAAGCTCTGCAAGACTTTCTTCTCATATGTATCACTTCTACTCCCCAACTTCAGAAGTTTCTCGTAGAATAGTCAGCCCTTCTTCCCTGCCTGCATTTCCTTAGAAGAACTATATCAGGCAGCTGTTGGTTGGGAGGCTCCTCTGGAGGTCACATCATGCAGCCTCTCAAGTCACACCAACAGGAAAACTCCCAACATCTGATGACATCAAGTACAGCTTCGCTCAGCCAAGACTGGAAGACCTCCAAAGTTTTTCAAAAATCCCCCGAGGATGAAGGCTCTCTACCTTCCACAGCTTCACCAACAATATGGTACACGGTTCTCTTAATCTGAACTTCTGTTATTCTCCTTTAAAAGGCCTATCAGCTCCCATCACTTCCAAAAGAAATCTAAATCATCCCTTACTAGCCCCTTTGGAGACTGCCACTCTCTGGTGTTCTCTAAATTCAGCTGCATTTGTCTCTTTTCACAACAACTAAGTAGCAACAGCACTAGTGAGCAGATGATGAGAAAGGGATGACCACACAATGCGTGTCTAGGTAGTGCTTCCATGTCAGAAGTTCTGAACTTTTTGGCTGTCTCCCCTCGCCTTTCTTATGAGAAAGGTGTCACTTAGTGCAATCTGATTTTTCTTTTTTTTAATGATGCTGAGCATCACAGAAGTACTGGTAGAATAGAGCAATTTTCTCAATCCCACTAAGCTGGCTCTTGTGGCAGACCTCTTGTTAAATAACAATTAACTGGTTTTCCCTTGCATCAAATTTGGCTCCAGCATAGATAATTAAATACTCAATTTGCCCAAGAAATCCATACTCCCCCAACAGTTGTGTCAAACATCTCCATAACTCTTAGCCAAGTAACGTGTAGCTAGAAAATCCAGAAGTGGCATTGTGAATCCAGCTCAGCTTTCAGGTCAGTCTGAGCACATCAGCAAAATTAAAAGCAGTGTTTGGGCACCAAAGCCCCTGAACATCAATGGCCTTTTACATCTTCAGTGTGGATTTGCTCCTCTCCAAAAGTTCAGCTGCTCTTCTGCTTCAGAAGAGCAGAGATCTGCAGAATGAGTCTAAAGTTCACTACTTATAAAACTAAGAGCAACTATCTTTTAAGAAACCACTGGCTTCAAAATACACCAGAGTCAAGATGAAATAACAGCTTGACACTTCCCTTTCACTGCTTACGCAGTTCCAATTGCTTCAGTTTCAGTTCAGGTTCAAGAATTGCAAGAGAACAACTACAAATTTAGCATATTTAAGTATTGAATATTTCTTGACAACATTTGACATTGTTATTTAAGCATGAGGTTTGAAGGCCACCAATAGAGAGAATGAGTCTTTGAGACTCAGCAAGCTTCTGCAGTAGAAGCAGCCATACTCGCACTAATCCAAATTACCAAATTATCACATCTCACAGACACCTACTACTTCAGTAGTACTACTGAAGAGCCTTGATAGTATTCCTCAGATAATTTTTAAGGGAAAAAACCCCACTGTCTGAATCACACTCTTCATAAACATGAGTAGAGTCAATTCAGCAATTTCCACTCTTGGCACTTCCAAGAGGTGATGGCTAATTACATGTTGTAAGAAGTGTATTTAGGTTTGGTTTCCTTAACACACCAAAGGAAACAAAAGTATTTTTACTCAATACCACGTTTATAGCTATCTATAGAGCTATATATTTCTTCCTCAAATAAAAACACTTCCTGATCGTCTCGCCAGGCTGCTCAAGCAAGGTTTTTAAAATACACACTCTCACTACACTTAGTTGTATGCTACTCATTAGTCAGATGTGTCATATGACTGAAAGTAGGCCCAGCTCTTTGAGACTAGCCATCTTTTCCACATAGTAACTTACCCTGAAAATAAGTCTTTTAAGTATGAAGACAAGTTAAAAACAGTGGGGTAACACCTGCATCACTTCCAGCTGGGATACGCCTGTGGGAGTGTAACAGGGATAGAGACTTGCACAACTGCTATACTAGGAAAAACACCACTTCTACGTCAACTAACTTCACTCAATTCATTTCTCCCTTCCCATAAAACAGTACTGCCAGTCTTAAGATGTTTTGTTTGCATACACCTTAGCATGAATCATGCTTGTGCCTTGCAAAACATCATGTGCTCGAAAATAACAAATAGTAAGAAATATTACTGCGGCTATGCTGTACAAGAGAAGAGTTCAATGCACCTTAATGAAAGATTTGTAGCCAAATATTAACAAATAAATTAAAAACAACTCAAAAGTTATTACCACTTCAAACCCAGCAGCAGCTCCTGCCATTTGAGCAGGTGTTTAGTTCACTGATTTAGTACCAACTCAATGAAAAACTCTACCTCCCACCCTACAAATGCCTGTTTCTCTGCTCAAAGCGACCCCCGTTCAATAAGAACACCCAGCACCTACTCCAAAGGGCCACAAGGACAGGGCGGAGCCTCGCATCCCAAACCCCCCGGCCGCCCCTCGGCCTTACACGGCTTCTTGGCATCCTTGATCTTCATGGTGCGGCGGCGGCGGCAGCGGCCCGGTTGTGCAGCCGGCCGGGGCGGGCGGGGCGCGGCGCTGGGGCTGGCTC
>VZTY01009623.1:520255-536657 GCA_013400935.1 Turnix velox | reverse complement strand
CGGGGCCTCAGCCCTCCGGCGACGGGGCTGTTCCTGCCGCCACCTCAGCGGGATGGTCCCAGCCCGCAATTCGGGGTGCGCGCTGTCGGGCAGCTCCGCGGAACCGGCCCGTCTGGTGAAGCGGCAGCTAGTCCTAGTGCTCGCCCCCCGCACGGCTTCTGAGGCAAAAGTATCCAGTGAAGTCAGTAAATCATAGAATAGTTCAGGTTGGAAGGGACCTCAAAGGTCATAGAGTTCCAACCCCCCCTGCCATAGGCAGGGACACCTCCCACTACATCAGGCTGCTCAGTACTTTGTCCAGCCTGGTCTTGAACACCTCCAGAGAGGAGGCATCTACAACCTCTCTGGGCAACCCGTTCTAGTGCTTCACTACCCTCACTGTAAAGAATTTCTGTATTATGTCGAGTCTAAATCTACCCCCTTCCAATTTACAGCCGTTGTTTCTGGTCCTCCCATCCGATATCATATGAAAAAGCCCTTCCCCTGCCTTTCTGTAGGACCCCCTCAGGTACTGATAAGTTACTAAAGAAGGGACCTTAAAGATCATCGAGTTCCAACCCCCCTGCCATAGGCAGGGACACCTCCCACTAGATGAGGCTGCTCAGTGCCTTGTCCAGCCTGGTTTTAAACACCTCCAGGGAAGGGGCATCTTTCGTTTCCCCTGACTGAGACTGAACGCCTTCACACAGTTAAATGTCACATGCAATTTAGGCGATGGTTCCTTTTACTGCCCTGGATTCCAATAAGTACAGGGGTAACTTCAGCCCCCGAGGCCAGGCTGACACCTGAAGTGAAGTGTCTCTCACTGGGGGCAGCTGGAGGGAAGGCTGAAGAGGATGGCAGGACACAGTGAGGCCTCTGACCTGCCACTCATAACTCTTGTGAGTTTTCCAACAAGAGTACCTAATGGCATGGCCTTCCCCTCTTCTCCTGCCTTCTTTTTGATAAGGTACCATGAATTCTAGACCGTGATCTAGGATGGATCTAAAATTTGTGGTTCCAGGAGGATGGTTTGGGCATCAGCTCTGGCTTGGGAGCTGAAGTTTTCTGATGTGTCTGGTGGTTTGCTTTGACAAATGTCTCCTCAGCAGACACCTTTCATAAACCAAGGAAAGACTCAGCTTCACTCAGGCAAGTGGTATACTCATGAACCTATTGTGCAGAAATAAGATGCACCATCTCTTCATTCCCCCACTGCTCATAAAAATTCAGCAAAAAAACCCTTCAGCCTATACCAAGGGCTCTTTACTCAGTTGAGGTCACTGCCTTCCTTCAGGAAAGAATTTTGGTTAGATCCTAGATGGGGACAGTGTTCACCTACAGCCCTGCTGTGAGGACAGATTTCAGATGTGGGCTTGTCCTCCAACCCTGCTTAGTAGGTCCAGCAGAACTTTGTTCCCCACACTGACCACCTTCTTACATGATGAAGGAGCCCAGATGTGTTGGAGCTCTACAGCTACTTTGAGCAGTGGTGTTTTGTGGTGTCTTATTCTAAAACCTGTCATAAAAGGTTTTCTTCATTTTCATTCAGAGTCTCCCATTTAAAATGGCGTAAGTCTCATGTCTCCCACTTAACACTTTCTTTCTGAAGTGTCTGTATTTGGAAGATACATTCTAAAACCTTCTAAAGGTTGACTTTTTGTCTATTCAAGGAAGATAAGGCTGCATTAACAAGGCTGCAGAACTTTGCTCTTCCTGTAAGCTGCATCTAACCGTGGAATTTCCCTTGGGTTATTCTTTAGAGAGGAAATTTTACTGTGGCTTTGCGGTTTTTCACTGCAATATAGTTAGTTCACTGTTGAACCCTGCAACACATGCGTATTAGGGAGTGCAAGAATTTCACTGCTACCTGGAAATTGGCATGTGCCTGTTCACAAATACATTGTGATTGCAAGATAAGAGTCTTTAATTTCCTGTTTGTGAGATGAGCTCTTTGGCACCATGCAGCATCTCTGGGCAGAACACATCTGCCCTGAGACTTATCAGTACCTTCATCCTGAGGCATTTTTCCCGATGCCTGCATTCTGACTATGTTCGTACACAACTTCTAGCTCTAGAGGAAATGAAATATAATTTCTGGGAAGTTTCAGTAATAAACATTTGCATGCAACCCAGAAGAGCAACAAAAACCTTGTGTACAGCATGAAAGCTGCCCAGTGTCTGCTCTCTTGAAACAGGCAGAAAACTTTCTGATCCAGCCTTCCACTAGGAAAATTATTAATTCCCCCTCTCCAAACAATTGCTTTCTGGGTCTCTGACTTAGGTCAGGGACAAAAATAGCTATTATGTATTTAAGTCCTGAATGTGAATACACTGAGCAGCTTTAAGCTATTTGCCATGTGACCTTATTTATTTCCCCACATTAAAAAAGGGGACTAAATAAAGGGCTCTGTGATAGTTAATGAACTCAGAGTAGCTGAATGGAAAAGAAAATCTGCACATCAGAAAGTCTGATGTAAACACTACTTCTCAAGAAGGTGGAATGCTTTAATTGAACATCTTCAGCTCAGACAGAACATACATAAACCACACAAAACACGATGCCTCACTGTCTTTAGTCTGTCTCAGAGATCTAGCTCAAACAAGAAGTTTGACACAGGCCTATAAGAGAGGCAGAATGTTCAGAATGTTTCTTCATTTGCTGATCAGTTTGGTGTATCAGTTATAAGCACTCCTAGGCTGCAGTTATTTGTATGGCAGCCACCATGCTGCTTTGGGTAGCCTGGAAGCAGGAATAAATATATCTGAGGGTGCTGATATATATCTGATTTGCTACATAAATACCAGTGTGCATAGATGTACACATACCCATTCCCAGTCATGTTTCTTAATGGCTGTCCTAAAGTACTCTTCAGTGTCCATGTATGATGAGACCACGAGAGGACTCTGACCTGGGACTCCTGGAAAACAGCT
Source organism: Turnix velox (assembly GCA_013400935.1). Classification (NCBI taxonomy): domain Eukaryota; kingdom Metazoa; phylum Chordata; class Aves; order Charadriiformes; family Turnicidae; genus Turnix; species Turnix velox. Next base: position 533,744 of record VZTY01009623.1, on the reverse strand, counting down.
TCCACATGGTCCTTGCCCCCAGTGACCCAGCCAGGCATCTCACTGGGCTTTAAGCCAGAAAAATTACTCAGGAGCACCCTGGGCTTGGCAAAGCAAAGGCATTTCTGTGAGTCCAGCCCTGCCTGGGGTAAAGCTGGGTTAGGAATGCAGGGATAACTCATAAAAGAGGTGCAACACCAGAAATGACAGAAGCCCACCATAAAGCAACACAGAACCCAGCCAAACACCCAGCAACTAGTGACACCATCTAATCAGGCCCTGTTGACTAGAAAAAAACAGAGGTAACAATGCAGAACAGACAGCTTCAGGGTATGGCTAAAAAGCAGTACCTGCAGCACTGGAGACAGGAGCTCAAACAAGAACATTTTTATCCTTGAGCAGCAGCTGCTTAAGCACCAGCAGAGAAAAACACAGACAACCCCATAGCTTGTACAAACCTCCTAGCTGAGCGCTTTTGAACACTCCCACTGGCTTTTTTAGAGGGCTCAGCTGAGTTTGCTTTGGGTGAAAGTGCTACCATCTGCTATAATTATATCATTAACCTTCATAGTTCAAGCTTAATGATACTCATTAACGTTAAGTGCTTTTATTGGCTGAGTGCTGTCACCAGTTTTGCATGGGATGGCAAAGGCAGCTCCAAGGTCTGTAGCTTGCAGTGTAATTAGCAGTGTGTGAGCCTTACATAGGGCTGAGCACTAGGGGGGAGCTTTGTTTTCTTTTGAGGCTGAGGCCAGAATGTGATGAATGGGAGGGGTTTATTCTGCCTGGGCCACTGATCAGAATCAGCTCAAAAGGTGTGACAACAGGTCTGAAATAGAAGTGTGTCAGGGCATCACTAGGTTCCCAGACATCCACTGTTGGCTGTGACTTCCATTTTCTCAGTTGCACCTCCTCTGACTCCCAATATTTTTTCATTTGTTCTGTCATTAGTTAATGGGTGGATATTTGATGCAGGCCTTTCTCATAGAGTTAAAAAAAGGAAGCAAATAAAGTATTTCCCTGAAGAAAAGGCCTGAGCTCAACAACTATATGGCTTAATTCATCATTTTCAAGAGTATGTTGTGATGTCCTACATGTATGTAACCACTGTTCATACCACATTTGAATTAATTTGAATTTAATTTCAATTAATGACAGCCATTCTCTGATGTAATTTGTCCATAAAGATGTGTGGTCCTCCCACCATTTCATCATCTGCCCCAGAGAACCCCAGATGCACACAGAAATAATCCCCATCACAGCACACGGTGTGTTACAGTCTTTCATAACCCAACAATTTATTTAAACTTACGTCACAATGAAAATCTATTAATAAAATACATCAGTTCACACCAGTCTGCATTGCCATTTTTTTAAGGGTAAGCATATTTCTTCACTTTATATTAAAACTTTGTAGAGGTAAAAACTAACTGCATTGTATCTGCAGCTCTTGGGTAACAATCTAGTGTAACATTAGGCAGGTCACAGAGGAGCTTCCAGAGCTAATCACACCTCAGTTAACCTCAAGTTTTTGGCACATCTGAATGCTTTTTTATTGTCTTCTTAACATAAAGTAATCCGGTAGCAAGTCAGAGAATCATTGACATAAAGCATCACTATACAAAAGCAAGTGCTGCCTAAAAGCATACAAAAATGGCATCATTTGGTTACAAAATAGATTTTCTTAGTTTTTTATCCCAGTGCTGAATGTGGAAGTGCTGTGGCAGAAGAGGGCTGGGAGCAGGGCCAGCCTTGCTGTGTTGTTACTTTGCTCAGCTCAGCCCCAGAGCAGTGTGTCAAGGAGATGTTGGTGGTTCGTGCCTTGCCTGTCATGATCATTCTTTGCAGCCTCTTCCAGCCCCTGCCAGGCCACTAGTAAATGTAACTCTCTCTCTCACACTCTGCTGCTTGAGAGAAAAAGTGAAGATGGTTTTGGGTGCTGTTCCAGGGAGACTGTGCTTCTGCAGCTCTTGGCAGTTCAGTGGCTACAAATCGTGTAGAGGACCACATGGAGAGCTGTCAGCCACTGGATTCCTTCTGACCAGCACCTTCACAGCTGCTTCTTTAGAAATTTAAGTTTTTTAAGCAGGAATGATCCACTAATAGCAGTGATATACCAGGCATACAAACCTACAAGTGTCACTTGTAGGTTTGGGTGGTTGCTGTTTTACACCACAAACTCCAGCAGCTCTGAGCTTCTGATGTTAGATAAAGGGCAGCCCAAAGGACTTGCAACCAGGGTTAGTTCTTCCCATGAGCTGCACTATTTCAATCCACCTGGCACATGAACTAGTGACTGGTTTGTGTGTGGCAGCTTGCAGGTTCCTCAGTCTGAGGTTTGCTCTGTGTGATGGTTGTCACTTTGGTTATGTCCCTTCTCTTCCAGGTGCTGTGGTGGTAGCACAGAAATCAGCACAAACAGATGCAGCTCAGGAGAGACTGGGATAGTGGAGGAGTGCTGAAAGTCTTGGAGCTTGCTGGTTTCATGATGGCTAGATGGTCACTGCCCTGCAATGGGAAACAGACATTTATCCTTGTCATGGCAGGGCTGGTTTCTCTGAGTCTTTCCAAAGTCCTAGTGAAACAGAAGTCCCTTTTACTTGATTCAACTGTCTTGCTCATCCTTTGCTGAAGGCTCTGATCTCAAATCTTTTTGCTGAGAACAGTGAGTGTCACCAAAAGGAGCTTATGGCTGCTGGAATCATCTCTGACTTATCTTTGGGACATAGAAATTGAAGGGTGGACCATAAAATTTGCTCTATCAGGGAGAGAAAGAAATTATACCGATAGTGGAATAGTTGTCAATGGAGATGTTTCAAAGTTACAATGAGAAAAACTTCAAGGTACTTCATGGCACTCTCTGCATGCACTTAGTGACCCTGGAAGCTAGGCTTGTCAAAAACCCTTCAAACATCAAACTCATTCCCAGAGTCAATGTGTTGCCTCACATTCATGGTGAGAATTTATCCCTGCATTGATTTCTGTTTCTATTCAGCATTTGGTCCCACCAAACTGAAGTTAATGGCAGTCCTTAGAGAGACTCCAGCATGGATGTGGAGCTGATTGGGAAGAAAAGCTTAGGCTGAACTGGTCAATTGGCTGCTAGTGCAGGAAGAGACCAGGCTGGAGCTGGGATGTCTCTCCCTGTGCAGAGAGGAGAGTGCTGCCAGAGTGGACAAACGCCGTCTGGACACCTTCATGTGGATTTAGTGCAACTTCTGTGCCTTTAAAAAGATGCAGAAAACAGGCAACTGCTCATCAGCTGAGTGTGGAGGAACAGCAGCTCCAGCCCAGCTCACACCCACTGCTGCAGGTTCCAGGTACCTTCTGGCACCTGCAGTATTTTCATGCTCTTTACAAACTTTGCCAGTTCAAGTGTCAAGGCGTGACAAACTACATAGCAGTGCATTCCTTACACAAAGTTCATACACAAAAAAGGGCTCGAGGCTGGGAGCAAGAAGGCACAAACTTGGGCAATAACATAGCTGAGGAGTTTACACAAAATTACTGTGTCATTTATTAGGTATTACTTAGCACTTATTTCATATTTTGCTCCCAAATTTCCCAAAGCGACATAAATTTCCCCCTCTTCTTTTCCCTTTTCCCCCTTCTTCTGGAAGCTGCCTGTGCTCCACAGATACAGTTGCTTGAAGAAGACAACGTGAACACAGATAAATACAATATACACAGCAAACAATCTATTAGAGTATTACAATAGTCAAACAAAGCAGTTGGTCTCAAGCTGTGGCAGTGCCTACGTGCTGTGGGAACCAGTTGGGGAAGAGCAAGTGGAGCCATTGTGGAGAAGAGCAGCGTGGGCAGCACGAGGGGCAGAGTGGGAGGCCTTGTGGGATACTGTTGGCCATGGGGACCCCCCCATAGCTTCAAAACTTCCTTCAGTCCCCATGAGTTCTGTAGCAGGTCCTTGGAAAACCTTTACTTTTGTTCACTGTGCACACACTTTACTCCTGTTAGGATATGTTTTCTTTATATAGAATTTTTTTTTTTTAACTTTTAAATTTTTTTTTTCTTACAACCGTTAAAAAAGTTTCATGGTAAAAATAACTCACTATATGATACATATACCCAAAGTGGTGCGATACTTTATATAATAAAAGATGAAAATAGTCACTTTCCATAATAAAAATAAGTTCTATTATTTTTTTTTTTTTGCTTATTTTACAATATACTTAATAATTCTTCTCTTCTTCACTCTGCAAGTAAATAGGTCCCATTTGGATAGCACTTGTGAGTCGATTAAAGTGGCAAGAAACGGGAGAATGGCTTATAAGCATTTTGAGCAGCCGCATTCCACGTGTCTCTCCAGTTCTTCTGTGAAGGTGGAGCCATCCACGCACTGGAAGAAGTATTTCCTCCTTTTGCTGCGGAGGGGGACACAGCACTGCCCGCTGCCACAGCTCCCCCGGCACTCCAGCCGTGGCACTTTGGAAGTGCTGGCACACGATGTGTAGCCCTGCTGCTTACGGACCACCTCTCGAATTACCTCCCCTTGGCACAGATTCTCTGGGAAGACAGGAGAGAGAGAGAGAGAAAGGGGAAAAAAAACAAAATAAAGACAAGGTTTAAGTGTTTTTCTGCATATCCTCCAAACATCAGCAGAAAGCCCTGGATGTATGATGATATTCAAGGCAAACAGATGGCAAAGAGCAGGACACCTTCAGCTTTTACTGCTTTGTACCCACCATCAAACCAGAGCCTGTGTTACACCAATGTGTAATATCCGGCGGGAGGCAGAGCCAGGCAGGCTGCTGGCTTTGATCAGCACTTCTGCAAGTGCTGTAATGAATGCTGAGTGCTGAATCCTGCAACACTCCTGAAAAACAGGAGTGAGTTGTACTCTGTCTGCTTTTGGGGATCAAAGGTTAGCCTGCTCCACATGGCAGGAGACATCTGGGATACCTGAGAATGGCTCTGCAGCCACTTCACAGCAGCCGGGGTATGAGGAATAATTTGGAAAGTCTGTGGTTCATTCACAGGAAAGGCACAATCTCAATAAAAATAATACAAGCCAGCTTCTTTGAAAAAAAAAAAAAGGCAGAAGGGAAGAACACAGAACTTCTTGAGTTTCCAGTGAGTCTTTTCGGGGCAGAAGAGCCAGGAACCAGCCCTAGTAGGAAAGTGGGACCTGTTGGGATTCCCTGGGAAAGCCGCCTGGTGGCATCAGAGGGAGCAAGCTGGGAATATTCAGCTGAGCAGCGCTCCTGCCTTCCTCTGCCTGATCATGCCATCTTCAAAAATTGTGCAGGGCAAGACCTCCTTTTCCAGCTCTGGAATTGACTGACCCTGTTTGCTGAAGGCAAACCTCACAACAACCTCTCCTAAAGTCATCCTCCCAGAAACCTGGGAGCAGCAAACCTTGAGGACACAGGAGACACAGAATAAAGCCCTTCCCTACAGATCTCTCCCTTTCCTTAGGTTTGTTTGCTAGCTGGCTGCTGTGTGGCTCTTTTCTCCTCCCCATATTGCTCTGCTTAGCTTTATCTTCTACTACTTGCTGTTTACCCCCAAAAGAGAGGCACAGGGAAGAGAGGTAGAAAGAAGTGTGTAAACCAGAAAGGCAGCAGAGCAGCATCCTTGGCCTGTGGCCAAGCCTACCTCTGTCACAGTGATCTCCACTATAGTTAGGGTCGCACTCGCAGTAGGGTTCCCCGTGCTCAGAAATTTTACACTGCCCGTGGTTGCATTTCAAAATCCTGCAGGGATTTGAGGAATTGTTCTTCTTGTCACAGTACATGCCCGTGTAGCCCTCCATGCACTTACAGGTGTAAGCCACATTGGCCACCACGCACTTACCATGCAGACACCTGGGGAAAGAGAAGCATTTAGAGCTGGCCTGTGTTAGATGGGAAAGTTTTTTTTTCCCAAGGATGTTTGGGTTTGGCTACTAATCCAAACCCAGCAGTTCAATGTCGAGGCACTCTGAAGAAACTGTTTCAGTGAATACTAGATAAGCTTCAGAGAATGCATTTTGAATTTGGGATCTCTTTGACAAACATGAGGCTGCTCCAAAAGCATGGAGCAGAGCTTGGCATCCACACAGGGCAGCTCACATGGATGACATCAGCATGTACAGCCAAGTGCCAACACTCACACTGCATGCCCAGGCTTCCTCGAGACCATTACTCTGCAACTAATATCAGGTGATGAAACACAGTGTGATAAATGAAGGTGCTGGTGGAAAAGCCATGCACAGGCTTATCCCTGGGCAACTGCAGTTGAAAGGTTGCCTGATGATGTGGTTTGCAGCAAGCTTTGGGATTCTTGAGGAATACCATGGGGAGCAGTGCTGATCCTTCACAGGTTCTCTGAGACCATCCCCACTTCTGGGATTGGATCAGGCTTGGAATGGGCTGACGACAGGGAAGAAGGAAACACTTCCCAGCCAAGGGTGAACTGCTCAGGGCTTACTTGGCATAAACATTTATTTTTTTTCTTTCAGGTATCAACATTTATATTTATAACGAATCCTTTTATATTTAATTCTAAAGCTTTGAACTAAAAGCAGCAAATAACTAAATAACTTTGAACTCAATTTAGGTCAACACATACAAAATACTGTAATAAAGGGAGTCACAGGTTATAAAACCCAGTGTTTTCTGCCCCACAAGCCACCAAAGATGTGCTCAGAAGTAACACTTGTTCTCATCAACTGCCTGTTCGTTAATGTATTATTTCTCCACTCAGGTTAACCTGTGAGTGCTGGCATTCTGCTCCCCTAGGCACAGAGGGCTTGGCTTTAGGGAGACCACTCCAAAGGTTTGAAGTGATTTAATGAAAGGTGTGATGGTATGTGAGCTGTAAAAATATGCACAGCTACCTTCCTTAGCTCGTGATTGCAGCACTCTCTTTAGATTATGAGAGAAACAAGAGAAACAATCCCTCATCACATAAACATCTGGAACTTCCTTTTTCCTCTTTTTTTTTTTTGTCTGTCCAACCACAACAGCTTCATGTTGATGTTGGAAATTCGAGGGCAGGTTTGGGCCTCTGAGTGTTTCTTCACTTTGGTCTATGCACTATGTAGCTGCAGTCTGCAAACTGTCAGGTGCTTCTCAACACCTTCCAGGATTCAGTACTTTGCAGAATTAGACCCAGAAGAAAGTTTAAAACAGTGCTGCTGCCAAGTAAAATTTCTGCTCTTAAGAGAGTAATTTTTCAATGTGTCAATTTACCTGTCAAAAAACTGCACTAGAGGAAAGCCCCTTCCACAGACAGTGCTACCAAAGCACGAGTATTTCCATCTGCTTGTGAAGCAACACTGAGCTCTGCTCCCTTGTGCTCCTACCATCAGTGAGAGCCATTCATCCCTTGCCCCGATGGAGATGTGGTTATTGAGCTTTGAACTGGGAATGGTTCATACTCAGGCTCCCTTTGTGTGCAACACCAGCCTATCATTTAGACTCACATCTTAAATGGGCATTCTGGAGTGTAGTTTAAGGCAGTTTGGGAAATTAAAAACTATTCACACTGGAATGTGCAATGGCCTTCAGGAGGTCAGTCTCAATTCTGCTGTCAGCCACCCAAAAATGTGGACCTGGTGCTCCCAGGGAGCTCTGCTCTGAGGGAGGACAGGCATTCCCTGCCTCAAAGGGCACCACTAACAGGAGTTCAGAGAACCATAAAATCATAGGGTTGGAAGAGACCTTCAAAGGCCAGCTAGTCCAACCCCCCTGCAGTGAGCAGGGACATCTTGCACTAGATAAGGTTGCTCAGAGCCTCAGCTTGGCCTTGAATATCTCCAGGGATGGGGCCTCCACCACCTCTTTGGGCAGCCAGGGCCAGTGTCTCACCACTCATATGAACTTAAACATGTGTTTCTTTCTCCTCACTGGAGTTGAATCACGACAAACTTGTTCCTAACATCTCATCTAACCCTGCAGGTAGTTCACCTGTTTATTTGGACACTTTATGTCCTCCTCGTTTGGAGACAGAGTGACATTAGGATAAGAAGTGGAAATGGAGCATTTCTGTAGATGCTGGCTCACAACTGTCAGTTATTTCCCGTGGGAACCCAGCACAACCAAAAACAGTCAGATGTGTTTATTACAAGATCAGATGTGAAAAATGCACGAGCTGTAAAGCTCCCACCCTCCCAGTGGCGTTTGCTCCAGCTTACTTGTGGTTCAGACACGGGTCTCCAATTTCCTGGTCGCACAGGGGCCCCGTCCAGCCTGGGTGACATTCACAGATCACACTTGTTTTCTCCAGGGAGCGGCAAATCCCGTGCTTGCAGATGTTACAGGATTTGCATCCAGGAAGGACTCCTATCGACTGCTGTGGTAAATCCTTGAAATCCTGCAGCTCATTGTTGATACGGACATCGTGAATGCATCCATGAAAACCATTTGGTGTCTTATCTGCACCCTGGCGTAGCGAAGATAGTCCAGTAGAGGTCGGGATCCCTTCAGATAAAAACAAAAAGGGAGGTTTTACAGTTACAACGATAGCACATACATTATAATTGCTAATACTACTTTTGTCAGAGCCCCTTTTAAACTTTAAAGAATTCATTTAGAAAGACTTTTGTGAGGTAGCACAGTCACACTGTCCTCTTTCTGGAAATGGAAAGAAACAAACATAAAGTCACTTGTCTAAGCTTGGTGAAAACATAGAATCATAGAATAGTTTGGGTTGGAAGGGACCTTAAAGATCATCGAGTTCCAAGCCCCCTGCCATAGACAGGGACACCTCCCTCTAGATCAGTCTGCTCAGTGCCTTGTCCTGCCTGGCCTTGAACACCGCCAGAGAGGAGGCTTCCACAACCTCTCTGAAAAGTCCGGGGTTTTTTTGGCCAATGGATATGTGTTCTTGTCCTTAGCTATTGCTCCTTCTGTCTATGGTTTAATCACAGTTATCCTTCTGAAAAGCTGAAGGATGTCTTTACTTGCCAGCAGGGAGCTACCACCTTTGGGTTCCCGACAGGCAGTTGGGCATCACAGTGTTCAAACAGAGAGAGGTAAGAGTGCACCCACTGCAACTGTACAGCACTCCAGGAGAGCACCCAAGCCTCTGTGGCAAGTGATCTCCATCTTCTTGGAGTGCTGGGAAGAGCTCACATGCTTAGATGGGCAGCAGATCCTTCTGGATGCTGTGTTACTTTCTCCTTGCTTTCTCCCTTTGCATTAGCAAAGGCAAGTGCTTCCATCTTCACCTGCCTAAGGAAGGCCTCTGAATGTGCTGTCCATAAGAAACTCCACCAGTAAACATAGTCTTAAAACAAACCCAGCACCTCTGTTTAGTCATGCACTGGGAGAAAAGAATCCAGACAAGGTGATGGACTTGAAAAGAGGGACAAAATTCTGGGCACATGAAGGCTCAGGTCTATCTTAAAGCTTAGGGTGGGTTAGGAACCATTGCTCTGGGGTAATTTAATCAATGACTCTGACTCTGATGTGGAAGGGCAGCTGGCATCTGTGGGAGTTGTACATGCAGAGAGGTGGCACATACTGAATAGTGAGAGTTTGGAAAGAAACAGGAATTCTTTTAATGGGGAATAAAAAATGTCTCCCCAGAGACCGTGGCTTCTGGTGTCCAACAGTCCTTCATTTCAGGGCCCAAATTCACACTGTGAGCGCATTTTTGTGGGCACCACTTCAGAATTACTATCAATCCACTATGCTGATCTATTAACAGAACTTTTCCATGTGATTATTTCCCAAATTCCCTGTGTATAGATCACTGAGAGGTTGGTATCTTTTATGCTGTGCTAGAAGAAGAGACTGTGATGGTCTCACCAGCAGGCTGTCATTGATGCCTAATACTCTTAATAGCCTGTGACATTCCTAGTAGGAGCCAATTACAAAAGTTCAATTCTGTCTAAAGCAAGATAAGCCAGTTTTCTGATTTACAAGGGCTATAGTCAGGGTTCTTTTAGAAAAGTGTTATTAAAAGGGAATTATTTACAATTGCCTTGACCAACATCAAGTAAAACTCGTGTGAGTTTCTGCTATTGGCTTCAATGATCTGGTCAGAAAAAGCCCAAAAACTTTCTTTGTTATTGCTCTTTTGACTTTTGTACTTAGAAAAGGCTGACTAAAAAGAAATCCAAGGCACTGAAAGGAGGAGATTACAACACTCAGTTGAGAACAGAGCTGGGGGAGTTCTGGCAAAAACAAATCAGTTGAGCAGAGCACAGTCTTCGTTCTGTCTCTCATACCCAGGCACCTCATCAATGGCATACTAATTTTCCTGGGCATCTGCTCCCCACTTGGCATCTTCTTCCCTCCAAATCTAGTACTGAATGGGAGAAAAACGTCTTAAATTAAGTTGGGTCAGTTCTTATACCTGAGGCTCTGACTTTAGTTTCCAATGAGAAAACCATTAGCCAAGTTTGTTAATATGCTTTGGCTGTTTTAATATTTTTTTTCCTCTCCAAATTTTCAGACCTCTATAAAAATTCCAGCAGAGATATATCTCATTTATGGTATATTTAAACATCCTGACTGTTAATTTGCTTTTTGGCAGTGACTCACTGTACCTCCAATGTAGAGGGGGGTGTTGAGGCTGACAGAAGACTGTTTCTGGAGCTTTCCTAGACTCTTGGGAGTCCCTTTGTCCACCACCAGGTTCAGAGTTTGATTCAGCATCACAAGTTCCACGCTGTGAAACTGCCCATCATTCACTGTTTCCACGCTAAAAGGAAAAGAAAAAAGAGAATTAGAACATTACATTAACAATGAACTGCCTCTGTGATGTGCTGTCTCTTGGAATTACACCTTGCAAGGCACAGCCCCCATTCCATGCTCCTTTAAGGTCACCATGTTGTCTGCATTTTTTCCAGTGTGAGCCTCCAAGGTACAAATGTAACCACTGCTAATGCCTGTGCAGGCATGGCACACTTGAGAGGATGGCTGGTCAGGACAGTAGCTACTGTATTCCTGTTTCCTGGAGTGGAAAACCAAGGGTGTAGTTACATGATACATTTGCTTTGGTGACAAAACTACTTAAAATTGTCTGTTCTGCCCTCTGAGCCCCCAGCTGCCCCTCTGTGGCTGCCTGCTGCTCATCTTTGCAAGCCAAATCACCCAAATGATTTCTTCATATATGGTTAACTCAAATCATTTCACAGGGGCAGGGAGAGACTGCAGTTCTGGGCAGGAGACAGCAGGGGCCTCCGAAGCCAGCGTTTCCTTGCAGCAGAGTGTTCTGTAGCTACAGGCTGAGGCGTGAGAGCTCATGAAGATCAGAGAAGGAACTCAGGAGATTTTGACTTTATAAATGTTTGGGGTGCTTTGTTCAATAAATGCAGTCCTACCTAAATTGCAAAGAAAAGGGCCAAATTGTTACTCTTCTGTTGAGAAAAGCTTAGATGTAGACTGAGACCTGAGAATTTTTGTAGGGCATCTGAGCAGCCAAGATATTAAAGGCACCATGTATTTATTGCTCAGGTGTTTTGAATGCTGATTTTTCAAACACACCAACGTGGCAATGGGTCAAACTCTTCAGCAGCTTGTCTATACCTTGTCCAATCTTCCTCTTCAGTCTCCCAGCAATTAAAAAATGCAGTCTTACAATTCAATTTACATAATGGCATCCTTTTTCATTTTCAGAGCAGATACAGCTCTCAAGCCTTTATGCTGCATGTTGAAATGCTCTAGAACCAGGTGACAGTTTCACATGACTATGTTCCTAAAAGCAAGGTTGCCAAGGGTAGATTAGCTGCTCTTCAGGAAAGGGGTTTTTAAATTAGGTTGGTAGTTATGTATGTGATGGGACTTTCCCACTGCTCTAGATATAATTAAATGGTATGGCCTCTGTCCCACATGCATGCAAACAGCAGTGTATAATGACACTTTAAGAGCAGTGGCAGAAACAGCTGAAATTAAACTGTGGGCTCTATGAACTGCCCACACACACACACAGTGCTGCCAATGCACTTTAAGCTTGGCTTGTGAGAACCCTTCTCCAGACTCCTCCCGGCAGGCTGGGTGGTGGTTCTCTTACATAGGAATAAAGATGGAAGACACAAATTGTGGCATTTAGGCCTCCTGCTTAGCCAGTGCTCTGGATTTGGGATTGCTGCACAAGTGGTAAATACCACATTATGATGTAAAAAGTTAGTTTTAAGAACATGTTTCTGCTTCACAGCAGTTCCACCCTCACTGCATGGCTTTAGGTCAATATGAAGTAATTCCTGAGAAACTCCCAGGAAAGTTCTGCTGGTTGGACCTTGCCCTAAAGGAAAGTGTCTGGGCTGTGGCTGGTGCCCATCCTCAGAATGGCCAGAGAACCCCGAGGAGCAAGCTCTCAAGAACCCAAAGCTGCTGGCACTGTTTAAAGTGGTTTTAAGGAAAAAAACATTTAAATAATTAAGACTTGACATTGCACAAAAACCCAGGTCCAGCTGATCCAGTAGACAGCCTGGCTCAAAACAGAGTTAGTTATATGAGAGCCACCTCGAGGGCAGTGAGATGTGTGGGCTGGGATGGGAGACTGAGGACTTCTGCTAGACACACCGCCAAAGGCAATTGGAGTGCCTGCACCTCAGCAAAGCCAGCCTGTCATCACAGACCCGGTTCCCATACTGGGGCCCACACCTCCAGCAGACTACTTCATAGATTGACAGCTGAAGTTTAAGTTTGAAAGCAGCTGCTCCCAACTTTCTGTTTAAGTATTTTTGAATTATCTGCTGTGTTACAGGAACCAGCTGCATTCCGGCTCCACGCCGACTGGGTGATCCCTGTGTACTCCCTGCTCTCTGCGTGCTGTCTTGCAAAGCTAAATTCATGCAGGTAAAGTCTCTGACTTCCAGCTGAAAGGTGTGAGATAAATGGAAATGCATATTTGTGACTGTTAGCTCATGCAGAAATGCCAGGGAAAGGAAGAAGCAGAGCCAAACCCCTTCGGCTGTGTCGGCAGAGTGGCGCGGAGGTGGGATGGATGGCTGGACAACAGGGAATATTTCCCTGCTGGGATCAATATCTGAAGCTAAAGCACAAAATGACAGTGTTATCTGAAGAAGGCCAAGCTGGACCATTCGCCAGAGGACAACATTATCACGTCTGGCAGGGCTGGCTCTTCCCCAGGCCAGGATTTCACAGGCATTAATCACTCCTCCACAGTGTGTTCTTTTTCCAGATTATGCCTTGACTAACAGGCAAACAAAAGTCTGTGCGTCCTGGCAAGAGAAGCAAACCCCACGTGGTGCTCAAGCCTTTCAGCATATCCAGGGCTGGTACTTTGGGAAGGGAGGAAGAGGTCCCTGTCTGTAGGTACAGCCAGATGAATATTAAACAGCTCTGACTCTTTTACTTTTTAACCCTGAATTTGCATAATCTATTCCTGGAATCAAAATAACTCAACAGCCACCACCCAGCCCTGCAGTTCTCTAGTGAAGATGAAACAGGCAAAGCACTCAAAGATGCAATACCTGAGGGGGTCCGACAGAAAGGCAGGGGTGGGAGTTTTTAATAAGATACGTGATGGGAGGACTAGAAAGAATGGATGTAAATTAGAAGGGGGTTCACAGAACCCTGCCATTGGCAGGGAC
>VZTY01009623.1:467766-520110 GCA_013400935.1 Turnix velox | reverse complement strand
ACCTTCACTGTAAAGAATTTTTTTCTTATGTCAAGTCTAAATCTACCCCCTTCCAATTTACATCCATTGTTTCTGGTCGTCCCATCCGATATCATATTAAAAAGTCTTTCCCCTGCCTTTCTGTAGGACCCCCTCAGGTACTGATAAGTTACTATAAGGTCCCCCTGAGCCTTCTCTTCTCCAGGCTGAACAATGCCAACTCAGGCTAGATATAAGAAAGAAATTCTTTACGGGGAGGGTAGTGAAAAACTGGAAGAGGTTGCTCAGGGAGGTTGTGGATGCCCCCTCTCTGGAGGTGTTCAAGACCAGGCTGGACAAAGCACTGAGCAGCCTGATATAGTGGGAGGTGTCCCTGCCAATGGCAGGGGGGTTGGAACTCGATGATCTTTAAGGTCCCTTCCAAGCCAAACCACTCTATGATTCTAAGAGCTGAATGTGGACAGTCAGGATGGCAGAAGATCCCCAGACAGGAGGTACTTGTGTTAAAACTGTTGCTGACAGAAAGGCATTAGGATGCCTTTGGATTGTGAGAGAGATGGAGACAACACTGGGGGGAGAAATCAGCGGTGAGAGAAACGCTGCTGAACTCTCCCCAGAGCCTCTCATGTACTGAGGGCCCTTAGGAGACTCGGCAATCGTCTGAGACAGTTGGAGACAGTGGCTTGGCTGGAGATGAAGGGCTGAAAGCCACAGACGCTGAGCAGCGCATCACCACGCGGCTCGCAGCGCAAACTTGCTGCGCTCGGCTCTTTTGCAGGGGGGAGCCTCTTCCTGACCCACATCCCTCTGAGGGCTTTATTAAATAAAACCTTCACCGAGTTCTTACTGGGGATCAGGTGGGCTTACACTGCTCTTCCTCCTCATGGGGAGTCGGGGGGGCTGCTAGGGTTTCCTCAGTGCTACCGCTTCCATCCCCTCCAGGTGGGAGAGAGAGGGGTCACGGTGCTGCAGGGTTCCTGATCTCAGAGGAGTAGGACTGCGAGCGGGACACGGCACAACGGGGCTCTTGGTGGGACAGAGCGGGGCTCTCAGAGGAGTGGGATTCCGAGTGTGACACGGTGGAGCCGGGTTCCCATAGGAGTGGAGCTCAGAGGTGAAGAAGGGGCCTTCATGATGGTCAGGACTGCCGGTGGGACGTGTAGGAGCGGGGTTCCCGGAACTGCGGAGCTCCGATCCCCGCGGCAGAGCGGGCAGCAGAGGGCGATGGAGCTCCGCCGTGCAGGCCCGGAGCCGGCGGGGAGCCCTTGGCCCGCCACGGCCGTTCCCTCAGCCCGAGCGGCCCCCGCTGTGCCCCGCACCTGCCGGCCGGCTCCAGCGCACCCACCTCCTTCCCCTTCGCAAAGGTTTTCTGCATTGTGGTGACATCCAAACAATCACAGAATCATAGAATGGTTAGGGTTGGAAGGGACCTTAATGATCATGGAGTTCCAACCCCCCTGCCATAGGTAGGGACACCTCCCACTACATCAGGCTGCTCAGTGCCTTGTCCAGCCGGGCCTTAAACACCTCCACAGAGGGGGCATCCACAACCTCTCTGGGCAACCTGTTCCATTGTCTCACCACCCTCACTGGAAAGAATTTCTTTCTTATGTCGAGTCTAAATCTACCCCCTTCCAATTTACATCCATTGTTTCTGGTCATCCCATCTGATATCATATTAAAAAGTCCTTCCCCTGCCTTTCTGTAGGACCCCCTCAGGTACTGGTAAGTACAATAGGTGTGAGCAAAGCGAGGGCCTGGGGAAAGGGGCTGCAAGAAAGCTTTGAGCCAATTGCTTTTCTGGGGGGAGCACTGACAAACCAAGTCCTCATTTCCAATATTTTCCCAAGCCATTAATAAAAGAAAGACAGGAATATTTAGCCAACTCCCCACTGTTATGGGCCACCGCCTCTGGATATTACAGAGTTTACAGCATATTCTTGTTGAAAAATGGGAGGAATTCTGTTTGAAGTGTAAACATTTGAAGAGTAAGCACAGATTTTCAGGAATTCACTAAATAAACTTGCTAAAAAGTAGCCAGGAAAAGGAACCAAAGGGTCAGTTTTACATAAAACTAAAACAATTTTTCAGCAGTCAAGATTCTAAAAGATTCCTCAGCAGCCTGGCGAGGGCCCATCTCCTTGGACACTCACTCCATAGATGCACCACCAGTTCTACAGGACCTTGTTACTGACTTGATGGTGAGAAACCCTTTTGGTTCCCTTCCAAGTGTAGTTGCTTCTGGTGCCTTAAAGCACCTGTCCCAAGGGAACAGAGGTGATGCACAGCCACATGCTGACAGCTGGCAAGAGGATTTCCTTAGATGAGTGGAACGGACAGAATTCAGTCAGGGATGCTTCTCCCCCACCAGCAGCACCTCCCACCTCTCTTCTCCATCATACCCCTCAGGTTACACCTCTTCCACTACTCATTGTGTTACTTTCATCAAGGTTATCCTGCCCTTTCACCAAGAATTGGCCATAGAATCTGATCAGATTTTGCCATGGGCATCATTTCTGCCACAGTCTTAGACTCCAGAATGCAAAGAAATGAAGGGAAAGGGATGTGGATTGAATATATAACACCAGGGAACATATAAAAGAACTGATTTCCACTCTCATTTTTGATCTATTTCTCTCCTCCCTCCTATATTTTCCCCCTCCTCTACTACAGCCCCAAGCGTGAACACACGTTATAAAGACTCACTCCCCTTGCTCCAATCCCCGTGAAAGATTTAGGGCTGAGCCACTGTAAATATGCCAGTGAACAGAAAAGCATTAAAGGATTAAAGCATTCAATTTGAACTTGTAAAATGTGGGGCTTGGGGTTATTTTTTTTTTACTGACATGCATCATATTTTCAATGGAGACAGCAGGGCAGAGAAGTCAGAAACAAAAATAGCTTGAAGTATCACAGCACTGAGGAAATGGGTAACCATCAATTATGCAAATGAGGACATCAATTCATTAGCTACAGTCTCCAGGTTTTCCTGACCTCTGCCTTAATGGGGACATGCTGCATTTGAAGCACAGAACTGAGGGAACACAAGGACAGTAAGTGACTGGGTAGAGAAGGTGATGGAGAAAACTCAACTTAGCTGATCTCTGAAAACACTAAGTAGAAGGGAATAAATAAGCAGAAATCCAAGTCTGAAAGAGCTGAAGAATTACAGCAGATGGGAAGAGGGGCCCCCACAGGAGCGGCACCAAACCCCAAAAACACAAGGCAAGAGCTGCAGGGAACCACGCTGAGACATTGTCAGTTTGGGAGCTGTGAAACTCGTGCTGTGCCAGGTATCATTGGTGATGGCTTTTCACCTTTCTGAGCTATAGTTACCTCCAGCTCTTAGTTCCAGTCAGCCCCTTTGCCTAAAATAGATTTAAACTTCTCCATGGCAACAAAGGCAAAATTGTAAGTGGAGAAGTGTTGGTACTACCTCTATGATAACACATCTCTAAGCATTATCATCTTCAGAAGCCAAATAAAAACCACGTGTTGAGAAAAAAAAAGTATGAGAAATGCTAATAAAACACAAGGCTATGGAAATAAGAGGGAAAGAGACATATTAAAGCATTAAAGTTCACTTTCAGCTTAAAATATACTCTCTTTTGTTACATTCAATCCTGGTTTAGATGACTTGAGCACTAAGTCTCCCAGGCTGAGAGGACTTGAAATTATGGTTCTTTTTCCTTGATATAACCAGTTGAATTTGCTTGGGTTTATACTTTTTCTACTTACAACTCTGTAGACCACCCAGATAAATCACCTTTCTCTTCTTGGTGTTTACAGCCCTTAAACACTGGCAGCTGATTACCATATCTCCCTTAATGACCATTTGGCCAGGCTATGCATATCTGATTTCCAGTCATAACTCAGTTCCTGCAGCACCCCTGCCAACAGGGAAACTTCTTGTATTACAGACCTTCTGAGGGAAAAGCCAGGACCTTCTTTATACCCCTGCAAGATGTAATTAACACAATCCTGACCCTTTCCCCCATATTATTCATGAAAGGGTCAGATTTGTGGGTGTTTGCAGGGAATTCACGGTGTCCCCAAGATGGGCAGGAGATCTGACACCCCCCTCCAGTCCTAGCACTGAGGAGTTGAAGCCTGCACTGTACTCCTACAGTATCACATGTCTCTGCAGAGCCAAATACTTCAATCTGCTGAGAATTTGTGAAACATAAGCACAATGACACTAATGAATGAACTCTTGAAGACCTCTCCTTGAATGACAAACCTTGCTGCCTTCCCATCTTACTCCAGCAGAACAAGTTAGCACCTTATGGCTTTGCCATGAGCTACTACACCTCGCTGCATTTACTGCAACATGCATGTTATATCATAGAATAACAAATTCAGTCTATACAGAGTGTAAAAACAATTGCACATAGGCTCTGCAATGCTGCTGGGACTCATTAACTCAGCCTGAAAAAAAATGACACTGCAAACTGGCCTTGGCTACAGCAGGACCAGTGACAACACTTCCTGCCATGGCCTGTCCACATGTGACGTGGACAACTGTGGGACAGGGACAGTTGTGGGACACACAGCAAGATGTGCAACAGCACAGTCCCCCTACCCCACCACAACATGGGACAGAGCAGTGTGTCCAGGGGTATGTTTTAGAGTTGGCACCAAACACTCTGAAAACAGCTTTGCCATTCTGCCATTTGGATATCCAATATGAGGTTCTGATGAAAAAACCCATCAGAGTCCATAATGGGGTCATCTTCTAGGGGACAATACTTCATCTATCCCCTTGTCAGCTCTGGAAAATATCTGCCATTTGGCAGCAGGGACCAGGGCCATTACAGAATACAATTAAAAGTGCTTCCGATTAGAGTGACAGAATGATGGGGTTTAGCTGAAAGTGCAGATGAAGCCACAAGAAAAAAAACAAACAAACTTGTGTCTGCTTATAAAGCTCATACCTCATCTGTGGAAACATACCTCCAGCTCTATGCCTCTACTTCTACAACAACAAAGTCCATCACTCTGACAAGCAGAGTAGTTGCTGCCATTCCCACCTTTCCCAGCAGCACTGGGGCACAGTGGAAATCACCAGGCTGTGTGTCCCATTTCTATACTGAGAAGAAGCAGTCAAATAGCTGTGCCCAGAACCCTGCCACAGCTCTGCCACTGCCCTCTGCTTCTAACAGAGAATCCATTGAATCCTGGTTCTTGATACAGCAGGGATATAAATCTCCACAGGGCAAATGGCTTCAGATGACCTGGTACACAGACCAATGCTGCCTTGCTGTGTGAAAGATTTTGCCTCTTCTGGAAAAACATCTCACTCTGAAACATGCTGCACATATGTGTGAGGTTAGAAATACAGCTGTGGGGCTGCAGCACAGGGTTTCTGGGTACTCAGATGCTGCACAGAAGAGAACGAGCTGGGAGGAGAATCATAGAATCACAGAATAGTTTGGGTTGGAAGGGACCTCAAAGATCATCGAGTTCCAACCCCCCTGCCATAGGCAGGGACACCTCCCACTAGACCAGGCTGCCCAGTGCCCTGTCCAGCCTAGTCTTGAACACCTCCAGAGAGGGGGCATCCAAAACCTCCCTGGGCAACCTGTTCCAGTATTTCACCACCCTCACTGTAAAGAATTTCTTTCTTATGTCTAGTCTAAATCTATCCCCCTCTAATTTATATCCATTGTTTCTAGTCCTCCCATCCGATATTATGTTAAAAATTCCTTCCCCTGCCTTTCTGTAGGACCCCCTCAGGTACTGATAAGTTACTGTGAAGAAGAGAAGAGAGATGAGAAACTGTCATTCTTGCAAGAGATACAGAAGAGATTTACAAGGAAAAAAATTAATTCAGCTTAACAAGATTTTGCCTGCTAAGTCCTCAGGCAGCCTGAAGGACAAAACTTAAGCTTCATCTTAGTGGAAGGAAGTTTCTGAATTACATGAAAACAAATATTTGATTCTGAAGCAAATGATAAAAGTTAGATGACATTTTAAGGTCTTGGCCTTACATTTTCACTATCCTACTACACAAAAAATCCTAGGAAAACTAGGATAAAGTAATATTTGTAGTTTAACAAGAACTCACATGCTTGTCCTTTTTGTCCCATTCAAATATGCCTTCATAAAGGCAAAAAATAATTCATCCCTCCTTTGCCTTGGCTCATGCAAGATGTATAAGGACATTGAAATTCTACAACTTTTACTGTGCAGGTCAGGGATTAATACCACTTTCTTTCATTATATTTGATGCAAAGTCCCTAAGGAGTTACCTGAAAATATGAAAGTGTGTGATAGAGAGAATAAAATGAACTGCAAATATAGAGAATTGTTAAGAACTCAGTGATGCCTCATAGAAAACCCATCAGAAGCATGGAACAGGAATCCCACCAGGGACAGGAACTGCACAAGCCACACACTGTGAAGATGCTAGGGAGAAAAGAACCAGTTGTGCTGGTCTTCAAAGAAACTTTTGGTAAAACTGGATTTGACAATGATCCTAATATTTAATGCTTTCACTCCTCCAGCAATTCTTCCCTAGAAGAAAGTGAATTAATAGTGAAGCCTTCTAAGCTTCTTTGTAGATAAGCAATTGCAGCTGAAGAGAGGCAATTACACAAAAATCCCATCTCCCATGTCTTTGGGAGTTGTAGAAGTTCTTTCATCACCAAAGCAGCTGTTCAACCTCAGTGCAAGAACTTGGAGAAAACTTTGTCATCTGAGTAGAGGACCAAAAGTACTGCCATGTTTAGCTCTTTGAGGTGGCAAGGACAGGTACCTGTTCATACAATCATTGAATAGTTTGGCTTGGAAAGGATCTTTAAAAGTCATCTAGTCCAATCCCCCTGTAACAGGCAGGGACATCTTCAACTAGACCAGGTTGCTCAGAACCCCTGACCTGTAATGTCTCCAGGGATGGGGCCTCCACCACCTCACCAAACAAGCTGGGCCAGTGTCTCACCACCCTCACTGCAAAAATTTTCTTCCTTCTGCCTATTCTAAATCTTCACACTTTTAGTTTAAAAACATTACCCCATCTCCTATCTCTACAAGCACTTCAATCTGCTCCAAGGAGCAACTAAGCTACAGGAGCAGGTTCACTCTGATATCTAAGGAATACCTGCCTTTGGAGAGAGCAGACACAATGAACTGCTTTTTTTCTGACATGGGTGCCATCTCCTGGTGTGCCACATCCCTGCCCTCAGTCTCCAAGGAGAGCGATGCAAAGCAAAGCCACAGCAGAAGACACCACAGCAGTGTGCTCAGAGGCTGGGCATTAAAGGGCTGAGAGAGAGTTTTGCACTGCAGCACATCCTGTGGTTCATCCTTCCAGCACCAGGCAGCCTGGAAACTGCCAGTGAGCCCACCTTACCTGCTGCTGGCTTCCACACCCATCTGACAATAGGTTTTACCTTCTCCCAACAGAATGGACAAATACTTCGTTAATTTTACTGTTCTTAAGTGCTATAAATACATCTTATTGGGGAGAGTGTGCTGGAAAATTATAGATAATGTCCTCTGCCAATGATATCCCATCATGGGAGTACCTGCACCAGCCAACAGAACATCTCCCTTACAGAACAAGCCCAGGTCAATCACAGATTTCCTGCAGCTGTAGCTGGCACAGGTCCCACCAGACAGCATTTTAAGGCCTCCTCCTCTTTTGGCAGACTCTTCTGAGTGAAAACAAGAGCCAAAACACTGCTCATCTCTTCCCAGAAGTGGACTCCTTTGGAGGAGGATAGCAGTGCCTGAAATTGCTGGTGAAAATTAGTCTAACAGTCTTTTCAACAGAGCTTCTCAAAGGCAAACAATCTACTTTTGCTGAGAATGAGATTTAAATGAGGAATCTGAACAAGAATTAGGCAACAGAGAAGGCAAACTCCTCTATCAGTGATGTGTCCATGATGTGAATGGTACAGGTTCTCCTAGTAACCTTATTTTTAATGAAAAGTGAAAGATTGTGGCAGCTGCAGAAATGGGTTCCCAAATTCTTAAGGTTTAGGTGAAATGCCTGACACTGAATCAGCTGCAAATGAGGAGACAATGCAATTAACAGTGCAGATCAACTCATGGGAGCCACTACCACCTATAAGAGGACTCTGAAGTCCCTGGAGAAACTCTCTAAAACATCCAGAAGGTATCAGCAACATAATGCCAGAATAATGGAAATGATGGATCAAGGCCCAAGCTGCTAGAGGAATTTCCCATTATTTGGTATTTTCCTGTCAAAACTCGGTGCCAAGCTGAAATCCATGTCTTAGCCAGACAGAGCTCACTCCTCAGCTGAACGTCAAACAGGATACAGCAAGAGGTCAGATCACATCCACTCACTCCTTCTACACTTAAATCCTGCGATTGTAAGGAGAGTAGATTTCCTCTCCCTCCCTCAGTGCTTAAGGAAAACAAATATTTTAATCTATTTGGAGGCCCTTTTTGACATTATTTAGCTGCAGTTTTTCTCAATCAACCTAATCTTTTCCGAACTAGCTCCATACTAATCCTGTTTTGCTCCAGTCCTTAAACTAATAAAAGATTAGAGTGACATTTCAGAAAGGGCATTGTATTAGGCAGCTTCTTCCCCATCTCAACAGATCAAACAGCACAAAATGCAGTGAACAGGGCATTAATCTTATGGTAATGAGGTGTCAGCCTGAATGGAGACCTCCTTCTTGATCAATATGAAGGGCATAGGAATAATGAGGACACTGCTGCTTGCCACCTCTGGCAACTTTGCTAGAAAGCAGCAGATCCATGAATTGTTGTGATGGTGACAACAACTCTTGTCACCACACTGCTCTGTCCCTAACAAAGGAGAGCAAGTACCCACACCAATCTGTCACCCCCTGTGCCACCCACACAGAACCAGCTTTTCCTTGTGTTCTAATTACCAGTAAAATTGTTTAACAACTTCAGCTTTGCTCTAACATGGAATCAATTAGCCATACAGAGAGAAATATTTCACACCCACCCAGCTGGTGAAAATAAGTAACCACTTTCTTCATTCGTCCAGTGGACAAGCCATTGCTCTTCCTGGTGACACCCCTGCACTGGTATTATCACATTTGCTTTTATACAGAATGTTGCCATTCCCCTTCAAGGAGAGCTGCACAACCACCATGCTCCTGGAAGACTCAAATTTTATCAAATGCTGAGAAAAGTTTCCAGAAAAAAGTGCAAGACCCATCAGGCCAGTGATACCTGGTGGCAATTCCTTCATTGCTCCAATAGGATGCTTTTCTTCAAAGAGCAAGGTGGGCTGGGAAATCCAGCTCTTCTGCATGAATAATGCCACAGAACTGTTCTGAAGCCCAAAAAGCTCCATGTGGTTGCAGATGCAAGCCCACAAGCAGCAAACTGCAGCAGCAAGGCTTAGAAATCATCAGAAGGGGGTAAAGATGAGAAGATGGCTGCCAAAGTAATAGCAGAAGACACAAGCAGCACCTCTCTCTTTCCTAGGGATCTGTCTTTGTCCAAGGGTTTCACTTCCACGTTTGCTTTTCTTTCTTATGACTAATGAACAAAACTTGTGGGTTGGGTATCCCCAGAAGTCAAGTGTCTGAAGGTTGAATTTCCCTCTGTAGTTTGTGCTTCTTTAGGGTTTGTGAAGCCTCAATTGACAGAGGTAAAAGGTCTTCTAAAAATATTCCCCCTGTAGAGGAATTCAGCCTTTCTCCCTTAGTCAGACACATTCTAATCCTGCAGTTGCTCGGCCCCTGTTACATCTTGGTCCATTAAATTTATGCTAAATATCAATATCAAAGAATCTGATTATTTGGAACCATTTATAGAACAGTATTCACTATGTACTAAATCCTTGCAGTAGATGAGAAAACACAACAACTACTATTTTTCTGCAATCACAGTAGAAGACAATATTGCTGGTATTCCCAATAAAAGCCAGTTTTAAACAATGCAGCCTTTAGCTAAGTCTTCATTCTGATTTTCTTAGCTAATTACATACATTAAAAAGATACAGTGAAGTAAAAGAAGTTCTCCCATGCACGTTTCTTAGAGAAATGCTACCTCTTCACCCTTATTTTTTAGGAAATCAAGGGTCTTGGTAAAATTTAGCTATTTACCTGTATACTGTGGTAGGTGGGGAATTCAGTGTGTCATAGATGAGCCTCACGTGTCCTTGGTACAACTCCAGAGCCAATGGGTCATTGTCTCCTTTGTACAGTAAGATGCCATTGTCCTTGTCTGTTGCTACCTGTGAAACATTAATAACCAGGAAAGGTTGCTTGAGAATGATTAAAAAAGGAATGAACCTGTTAAAAATCATACCAAAATCATATATGCAATATCAAATTAGATTTAATAAACGGAACTTTAATGGAGGTTTAGAAAATAAGCTCTGGCATTAGGAGGAAGAGGAATGTGAGCCAGTTACAAGCAAGTAAATCTCAGCAGGTGTTGATGGACTTTCTAGGAACACAAAGGAGAGAAGGGCCCATCACCATGTCTAGCAAATAACCATGGTTATCTCCTGAACGTGCAGAGTAAAAGATAAAGCAAAATGTTTCCCAGAAAGGGCATTTAGAACAGCCTCTTTCAATAAATCCCCTAATATTAAGCTCTAATTTCTACAACATGGAATACAACAGTGAAATTCATGAGAAGGCAGGACAATTTGTGGAATCCTCTCTAGGTTCTTTGCCAGTCCAGCAATAAGAGAATGGTGAGGTTCTAGAAGCAGGGTATGAGTCCACAAAGGTACACTGCTGCCTTAGTTGCTTCTTAAATGTTTCAATCATTTTTGAGCAGACAGCTGGCTCACAAGTTGTCACCATCTTGGCCAACAGATCCCACTCCTTCAGAATAAAAACCTAATGTATATTTGTACATGTATTACTGTTTAGAAGAACATTGGGCTGGCAACTGTTGTTGTGTGTGAAATACCTGGAGGGAGATGTTTGCCTGAGGGCGAATTTTGGCTGATGGCAGCTCCACGTAGGAATCCTTCCCAACAAAGTTGACCGTGATGAGCTTCTCACATTTCTGCCCAGCAAAGCCAGCCAGGCAGCGGCAGACGGGCTCGTGGTGCACGACAATGCACTGGGCTCCATTTTGGCACTCGTAGTTATCACAGGGGCTTGTCTGCAGCAGAACCATTGGTGGAGGAGTTTCACAGAAAAGTCCACTGTAGAAGGGAAAGAAAAGAAGCAGCAGCCTCAATTATCACCACCTTTTCACAGGAGGGAAACACTTTCAGAGGCTGATGTTGTGCTGCTGCTGTAGGATTCAGCTGCCATGTGCCTGCTTTGCTGTGTGAAAACTGCACCACACAGGGCAGCTCTGAAATTCTCTGAGGGAGCCAGTTCAAATCCCAAAAGCAATCTGTACTGTACTTTGTACCCACCATTTAGCTCTGCAAGGTACAACAGCAGGCTGTCTGGAGTAGCTTTCATCCTACTTTTTGCCACACAGGTACAAGGAGCCTTTTAAGCCCACAGCTGGGATTTCCCTGTCTGTTTTCCCTACTAACCAGAAACACGCACCACTCCTTAGCCAAAAAGTCCCTTCCTAGGCTTTGGGACTTGAGTCTACCTCTGCTGTTGGTAAGCAAAGGGAAAGTCCTTTATTTTCAGTGGTTTTTACGGCTTCCTCACTCGCTTTACTGTGTATAAGAGCATATAATCAACAGATGGGCAACCACTAAACTGTCTCAGAAGCAATGCCCTGATACACACTATTTGATGGGCAGCTTCCCTCTAACAGCACTGGGATCATCAGCTTTATTTTAGGTGAATTTTTGGTTGACAGTGTCACAAGTCAGGAAACTGCAAAGGGAAGGAAGCTCTCCCTGGCTCAGAGGTAGTGGAAAAACCACTTGTGAACTCAAATCCTCTTCAGCTCTGGAAGAAAATGCTGGAGTTTGGTCTTCTCTATGGGAGACACTGAGCAAAACCTACAGGTAGGAACCTCTGACTGCTGCAGCTTGTGGGCTTGAGATGTGTCTGCCACATCTCCCAAGAGCAATGATGGTTCAGTCCCTGTCTGCCCTTCTGAGTCCAGCATGGCTTCATGTTTCATGGACTGTTTGCTGGGATGACTAAGCTACACTGGAATAACTACACCAGCCCAGAAGTAGCAGGGAAAAGGGAGGAAGCACAAAAAGCTGCAGTCATTTCTCACAGTCATGTCATGTGTCAGACTACAGGACAAAAAGGAAATGACAAATCCCTGTCTACCTGGCCTGTGCAATTGATGAGAGCTGCAGAGAGACTGTGCCAGGCTCTCTGGGTGCAGGTGGGACCCCAAATTGCACATTGTAGCACAGCCCAAACCCAACACATACTTTTTGTGCTGATGGGAGGACACAAATTCTTTGCACCAAGTTCTGTGACTGCTTGAAAATATGTAAATATTAAAACGATGAAAGCTGGTAGCTGGGGAGTAGGGAGAGTGTGTCAGGCAGTGCTGTGGGGAGGGCTCCTGCACCAACCCTCTGCGCCACACAGCATCCCTCAGCATGGATGCAGAGGGCTTTCCAGGAGGGGATTGGGGCAGACCCATTGATACAGTGAACAACCCATCAGTTCAGCTCTGGAACAGGGAAATCCCACTTATCCCACTAGGGATTTCCTGACACGCAGGGAGGCCTCTGTGGAATAACACTTTTATGAAAAACAAAGAAAAAAAAAAATGCTCCAAAGCCTCACTCCTCTCCAGCAAAGCAGGTGTGACTTCGAAGCTCAGTGAATTTCTAGGCAACCTTCCAAAGCACAATTAGAGTAAAAAGCCACACCATTCCCCTGCAGTAAATAGTACTGATACCAGACATACAAGAAGAGCAAATAAAGCAGCCACAACAGACTCCAGAAGAATCCTGCTTAGCCACAGAGCCCAGAGCCTGCTGCTTCTGTCACAGAGGGAAATGGAGAAGATTGCTTTGATTTCCACATTTTCTCATGTGAAATTTTGTAGAGTACTATGGCTCTATCTTTAGCACTGGGTGGAATGAAGAGCCCAAACCTCTCCCTGCCTTCCCAACACACACCACTCTCTGCTCTGCCTCTGGGAAACACAAGAGAGAGAGAAGCACACACCAAGATACAGATGGGCTGAATCCTGCTTTGCATGAAAAGCAATGGAGTAGCTTGGATTCTCGATGACACCAGAGAGAAAAAGTGACAAAGTTTTACACTGATATCTTTATAAATAGTAAACTTGAAGAAAACCCTGAAAAACACAAACATTTGGAATTGGCACCTGGGAGAAACTCTCCTTCGCTGTTCTACAACATGCTGCTGTGCTGCCCTGCAGGGACTGTCCCACTTCAGCCCTGCTGTCACTGGGGATTGGCTATGCTACTGCACAGAAACACACAGCCAGAACCACCTCTTGATACCTTGCAAAATAAACTGCATTTCAACACTTATTTCATTGCAATGACACAAGTTTCCTTTATCCACCACCAGGATGATGTCTCACAGCCAGCTTCCCCATGTCCATTCCACTGATGCCTCCTGCTGTAAGGGTAGCCTCTCCTCGCTGCCTGGGGACACATGGGCTGCAAACACCCCCCTTTTAGCCTGTAGTAAATACCCTCCACCAGAAGAGCAGAATCATGCACAGGGAGAAGCCAATCTATTAATTTAGATGAAAGTGTAATCTGGCAGGCAGTACTGATGGCAATCAATAAACCTCATCTACTTTTCTCCAAGAAGTATTTGGAGGAGATGGACAGGGTCAGTAGAGTGGACAGCAGAGGGAATGGGAGCACAGCAGGCAGAACAGTGTCTTTACTCAGTCTAATATCTTTCTCAAATTATATTTGTTCTTGGGAACATTTCTCAGTCAACATACCTGAAGTATGAATTGGTTATGGACTAAGAGACTCTCCCTTCCTGCTCCTGCAGGGTGAGCACAGCACCATAGGGAAGATTTGGATTCCCTTTTCCAGAAAAAGAAGGGAATATTCAAAAAATAGCAACAGCCTCATGGGAAGACAGGCACACAGAAAGCAATTCTTGCCAATTTAGGGTAGTTAGTGCAGTAGCTGCCCATCAGCACAGCAGTCAGTCCCAGTCAGAGCTGGGGACACATCAGTGCCACGTCACTATTGCTGGCCAGGCATGGAAGTGGATGGTCCAATAGAAGCATTCTTCTGTTCAAAGCCTGGTTTCATTAAGTGCATGATCTCTCTCTCCAGTGCAGGGCTTTGCAGCTGGCTGGCAAACACATCAGAAGAGCCAGCAATGGGATCAGACTGGGGTTGACCCTAGAGATGGCTTTTACCCTTGGCCTGATGTCAGGTGTAATTTGTTTTCCAGAGGTGACTGGCAGGAAGGAGCACAGCTCACCCAGCCCATTAGCTTTGTTCTACCTAATGCCAGTCATTTTGCTTTGGTTGTGAGCAGCAACTAGAAAGCAGAAGGACAGCCAGCATATATAATTCTAATTTCATGGAAGTTAAAAATAATACTAAAAAACCTATGGACTTGTAGCAGCCTCCACTAACAGAAACCAAATGTTGTGAGAAGCCACTGTGTCTCTGCTTGGTGCTGCTCTGAAAGGTCTCCTGAATTCCCAGAGGGGCTCCTGCACAACTTTTCTTGCTGTGAGAAGTGGGTGACTTTCTTCTTTATTTTAAAACATCTTTTTGAAATACATTTTTAGAAATGAGGAATACTATTTATTTCCACAGCAGTGGAATGTGGAGCACAGCCTGACTTGCACAGCTCGGCCAGGTCCATCCTGCCTTGTATGACCTCGTTTATTTAAATAACTCCCCCAGCAGGAGCTGGGAGGCACTGAACGGATGGAGGAACTGATGGAGGAGCAGAGCTTTCTCTCAGACTCAGCAGCCCCAGTCTGTGCTTCACCGGAGGCATAACATTTATCAGGACACCACTGCTGTGAGGCTGATTGCTTAAGGAAAGGCTTGAGAAGTTCCAGTTTTATCCAACAGGGTTCACAAATCCTCAGAAATGTTTTCATCTACAGGGGGTAAACACATGTTATTTTGGGAAGAAAACACTGAAAGCACATCATGCGATTGACAAAGGATGCTGAGGGATAAGGCAGTGCATGGAAAACAATCACACACTGCAAGTGAATAGGAAGTGCTGAGATGGGTTGTGTAGGTTGGTACCATCACTTTCAGAGGGGACTGTCACCAGAGGTACAGCAGTTGGCATTTGAGGCCTCAAATCATTAAGAATTACAGGAGTGCAATGTGTTTAGCCATTCTAAATGTAAGTTTTAACATCCTTATTAATGTGTGACTCCAAGTCATACAGCCTAGTGACAACCATCAAATTGTTACAGATCTGTGTGTTTATTACAGCAGCACAAGCTGCAGATAACTGGGAGGTCACTCCACACATCTTGGAGTGGTTCAGGTTAGAAAGGACCTCAAAGATCATCTAGTTCAGATCCCCCTGCCATGGCCAGGGACACCTCCCACTAGATCAGGCTGCTCAAAGCCCCATCCAGCCTGGCCTTGAGCTCATTGCTAGAAATTATTCTTCCTAATTAGCCAAAAAACCTTTACTATTCATCATCTCAGGTCTTCAGACCACCTCTTGTGTTCTTTTCTTTTCATCAACACTTGCAGCCCTCAAATCTTTGCAAAGTTATCTCCATGCCACACAGCCTGGCACCCGAGGCACTGTGGAGTCTATAACCCTGGACATCAGAAGGCTGAACTCTATCAATCACTACTTTTGCAACTGCAAAGGTGGGGGCTGGTGAGGGGAAACCAGAGTGCCATTCAGAGCAGCAGGCCTTTAAACTACAAAAGGCTGAAGTCATGGAAAGAATAATGAGCAGATCATGTTCTGCTGTCAGAATTTTAATCTTGCTATCAAACAAGATCAGGGACTATTCTGCATGGACAGAAGGAGCTTCAGCTTGCTCTCTGCCTTGGCAGAGGAAGCCTGTTAGTCCTCAATGTGATGTTTATCTCCTAAAAGACCCTTGCTCCCTTCCATCTTGATAAGCACTTCAGGGAAGCGGCATGGACTAGTGTGAAAAAAAGCAAGCAAGCAGGAGACTTGCTCTGCTTGCCCAAGTCTACCCTGGGCTGTGAAGAGCTGTCTAAACAAGTAACTGAGCTTTGGAACTATGTGTAAAAAGATATTTCCTCTTCTTGGATGACTTTTACTGGAATTAAACCCTGCCATTTGAGCAAGGGAACAGGCTGCAGTACTCAGGTTCTGCTCTTTAAGTCCCTGGTGTGAGATCAGTGAACCTGAGGCACTGCTCAGTTACTGATGGAGATGCTTGGTACACAGGAATGGACACAGACAGATCTCCCACCTACCCCTGCTTTTCCCTCAGCTGTACCACAACTCAAAACATCTCTGCCAAACTCTGTGTCTCTGCCTTGAGGGGAAAAAGTCCTCATATTGATCACTGCCTACTACTGACATGCCTTAAAAATCAGGGAACCCGCAGCAGAAGCTTCCGAGTCACTATCACCTGGTGACAGACTTGAGTTACCATTCACTCTAAATATGGCTTTGCAATCCCATTTCTCAGCTCTAACAATTAGATAACATTGAGTATTTACAATTCCACTGTGGGACAGACACTTGTTATCCTTGTCAGTCAGCAAGCTGCAAGATCCCTAAGGCCATCAAAGGGATTGAAGCCGAGAACGAAACATGGAGAAAAGGGGATGAATTTGAAATTCAGAGGATATCTGATAACCTGTAAATAACAAGTCTGATTCTGTGAAACCACAGGCTGACATCATGTTATATATCAGTGCCTATTCAGGGGAGCCTGTCTGCTTTGCAATGAAAAAGTGTGTTGAGAGGAGAAAAAAAAACATCCAACAGCAGCAAGGATGAAAGCAAGAAGAATGGAAACAGTCGCAGATACAAAGCAGAGGAAATGATTTATAACTGTTCATGCAATTTCTGCTTTGTCAAGACTGATCTTTTCAGGTACTCCTTCTTTGTCTCACCCGTGTATTTCAAACACAAAAAGGTTTTGCTGGAAGGAAGCCAGTATCCAGCCCCAGGCAATGATTAGTGAATCCATTTGGAGCAGCACACTTATCTTTGACAGACAGGGAGATTTCTGGGACTCAGATATATTGGCAGCTGTCAGAGTCAGAGACTGGAAATTTACAGCCCAAATCAGACTGAGTCCATCCACCAGAAGGCAGAGAGACACTGGCACAGAATCTCAGACTTGTGCCTTCTTGCAGCTGAGGGTTCCTATGTATGATTTTATTACCCTTTGCTTACACAGTTATCTCAATGCAATTTCTGAGGTACATTACCTAGAGTTTTAGCTGGGACAGGCAGCACAGCAAACTAACACAGCACTGCCCAAAAGGCAAACTGCTGCTTTCAAAGCAAGGATTGTCAATCCCCTGTATTTAGTTAACCTGTTAGGATCTATTTCATCTACAAGATTTGAAGCACCAAGCCATCCATTCAATAAGGAATGACAGATCAATACAATATCTAGAGGCTGAGCTGCTCTGAGGATGAAAGCAGAGTCCAAACTCTGTCTACAGAAGCCAGCCTGGAGGAGGAGCTGCCTCTCACATACCTGAAGCCCTGAGGACAGACGCAGGTGTAACCATTGACTGCATCGACGCAGACAGCTCCATGGCGACACTTATGGCCAACACAGTCATCATCATCTATTTCACAGTGTTTTCCGCTGTAGCCCGGCAGGCACTCACACCTGAAAGTCAAGATGTGGGCAGTTAATAGTGTGTTTCAACATCCACAACAGCAGCAGCAACAGGCAGCCCAGCACCCATCTGATTAGAGACAGAAGGGTGTCAGCAATTATTCTTGGAAACATGAAGTACAATTCCTGCCATCGGGAATGCACAAATACCTCCTGTTTGCCTGCAGCTGAGGTTCTGCAGCCTGCTTTAATTCAAACTGAACAAAGAATCTTAGAATCATAGAATAGTTTGGGTTGGAAGGTACCTAAAAGACCATCGAGTTCCAACCCCACCCCTACACCTCCCACTACATCAGGCTGCTCAGTGCCTTGTCCAGCCTGGCCTTAAACACCTCCACAGAGGGGGCATCCACAACCTCTCTGGGCAACCTCTTCCAGTGTTTCACCACCCGCACCGGAAAGAATTTCTTTCTTATGTCGAGTCTAAATCTACTCCCATCCAATTTACATCCATTGTTTCTGGTCCTCCCACCAGATATCTTATTAAAAAGTCCTACCCCTGCCTTTCTGTAGGACCCCCTCAGGTACTGATAAGTTACTCTGAGGTCCCCCCTGAGCCTTCTCTTCTCCAGGCTGAACAACCCCAAATCCTTCAGTCTGTCTTCACAAGGCAGTTGCTCCAGCCCTTTGACCATCTTCATGGCCCTCTTCTGGACCTGCTCCACCACCTATTGAGGCAACCTGCTCAAGCATCTCACCACCACCGGGGGAAGAACCTCCCCCCAGTGTCTCATCCAAACCCATTCTGCCCAAGTCTGAAATAACTGGCTCCCATCTTATCACTACAAGATCACATCCAAGAGTTTTTCTCCATCTTGCATGCCCCTTCAGGTGCCAGGAGTTCTCCTTAGAGCCTTCTCCAGGCTAAATAGCCCAAACCTTCAAAGGTCCCTTCCAACCCAACAAGTTTTATAATTATCTCCATGTGTATTTACACACTAGTAATGCATTTTAAGTATATAATAATTCATATAAATAGCAGAGAACTTCTTTTCCTCAGACGGGTCTGTGGAGGAGAGGGATTGTACAGTGGTCTCCCAGTCATGCTAAAGATGGCAACATCTCCCCTAACCTCACAGACTCAAAGGGTAACATTCTGGAAGAGCAGTTGTACTGATGTCTGAGATAGACTTGGACAATATCTGCACACTGTTGAGTGTCTGAGGTGGGCTCTGCAGGGCACGGTAAGGTCCCATCTGCCCAAAGGAAGCAATCTGCAGGTCACCACAAAATTCAGCAAATGTAAAGAAAATTACTTCCAGTTTTGAGGCCATCACCTATTTATCCCTCTTTTGTGAGGCACAAACAAATATTACTGCAACTATGGAAGGTTGGCTTTGAAGCCTGTCCTTTCCCATAGTGACACTCAGGTGAAGCACATTGCTATGGGGTAATGCTGGTCATTGAAACAACACAACAGGATGCATTCAAAACCTGCAGACATTGCCTTTTGGTTTGATTTCATTATATACAGTCCTCAAGTTCATTGTAGGAAGGCTGCATCAGCATTTCTATTATAAGCCCTGCAGCAGAAGTTTACAGCCTGACAATGGAAAATGCATCCCAAAATCTCTGACTTGGAACAGATACTTTGGGATTGCTACTCAGCCTTGTTCTCAATCCATAGTGTAGACAATGGTTAGTCATGAACATGCTTTAGTCCATAAAATACATTTTACTTAGCCCAGCTGGATGTTACTGCACATCTGGAAAACAAAAGGCTTAAACCAAAACAAGGGAAGAGCTACAGTTGTCTTCAGCAGTAAAAAAGAGATCTGTGCTCTTGCTAGAGCCCCCAGTGTGCTTGCCACTGCGAGCTGGGAGAGATAAAATTGAGAGAGGCAGCATCAGGAGAGAAACTGCTGCTCCACCAACCATTCTGCTGGACCTCTCCTCCCTCCCAGCAGCCTGGGGGGGGGTATGTGCAGGTGGACACTCCCTGTGGGAAACCTCTTTAGAGGAACTGGACACATGGGGGCCAATGAGGAAAGACATTTCCCCTCTGCAATCACTGTGCTGAGTTTGGCTCCCAGTAAAAGTGTGTTTTGGCCCCTGGCTGCTCCCCAGCTCCTCAGAGCAAGGCAGCAAATTGGGTGAAACTTCCCAAGTGCAAAAGCAGGTCTTCTGTTTGTTGATGCCACAGCACCAAGACTTCAGCTATCCCCTCACCTCTAGCACTGTGAAGAATGTGACCTTCAGTCTCCATTTGAAACCATGATTTGTGAGTGGTTAAAAAACACAGGGCAAAGCCTGTTAACCTGCAGGCTGTAGGATGGATCCCACCAGGGAGATGCACAGACTTCCTTTCTCTACCCTCTCTCCAGGAGAGGCCCCACCATGCTCCTCCACAGCCAGAGGGTTGTTGATGTTCCAGCTCCACATCCCTGCTGTGCTTTTTTACACCTTGGTGGCTCAGGGAACACCACAATAGACACAATGGAGATGACAAACCAGAGTGAAAACAAAAAGTGTCCCTTCCTCAAACCACAAGAAGTGGGTAACATTTTTTTGGCAACATTTTAGCCACACCTGCAAGCAAATAATGCCAATCAAAAGACTTCGTGGGGGGAAACTGGCCACATTTAATCCTGTTGCTATTTATTGATCCCTGCAGTCCTAATATAAAGTGATGTAGTAATGAATGATGTGCAATTCCTCATTCAGGGCTGCCATGCATCAATTTTATGATGTGTATTGGCCTATCTCAGTAATGACAGAACCACCACTTTTCTCTGCAGGGCTGCATTAAATAAGCATTTTAAGCTGTCAGGTAATAATTCCAAGCTTTAGAATAATAAAGAATATTTATACCATACTTTAACATCAATACAGTGAATGGAAAAACATGCTCTTTTCTGAAGTTGTTTTTTTTAGAAGTCATTTCATTGTGTTAAATGGTTATGTGGGTTTTTTTTCTGTTGAGTTTTGTTTTCTGGCATAGAGAAAACTACGCTTCTATAGTAAGAGTGCAATAAAGATGCAGAGGCTGGAAGTGAGGAAAGCCACCTGCAACTTCAGTTTAGAAAGCAAAGAGCTCTGTGCAGCCAAGTACACACTCAAATTGTCCAGCTTCCTTCTAAGCCTGGCTTTCCCCATAGAAACATGGAATTCCTTTACAGCACTTAGTGTGTCACATCTAGGGTAAAGCAACTGAAAATGCACGCCTGGAGCATAGCAGGTGAGACTCTCAGCCTCATCCAGCCTCCTCCTAAAACCCAAGGTCTCCTCCAGCAGGGAGTGACAGCATTTTAACCCCATCCCTATCCCTGTGGCACCAGCAAGTGACAGCCAATAAAAGTGTGACACAGTAAAGGAGGAGACAAAGAAACTTACACATTCAAATCCTGGTAAGAGAGTTTTGACATGATTAGATTGGTTATCTCATTTGCCACTGACCATCTGACACCAGCATAGCTCAAATCTTGTTTTCTGCTACAGCCTTGCAGTGATGGCAACATTCCCAGTGTCAGAAAGAGCCTAAAAACATGTCTAGGGGTATTAAAAAAGTTGGCCCATCTGAGGGAATTTGCATCTGCGTGCACTCAAGTGTCTATTGTATGAAAGCTGTGAATCATGACTTCTATTGCTGGACCAGAATGGAATTTCCCTCTCCATATCAATAAATAACTTGGCTTCCTATTTTTTTCCTGTCTTTTGTCATCTTTTCCTCCCTCTGCAGAGTTCTAGAGTGACTAGAGCTGAAGGCAGGAGAGACAGATGGATGACTGGTGTCCTTGCAGCTTCACTGGTGTGCCCTACCCACATCTCAGGAGACAAACCTGACAAGTGGACAGTCATCTTGTCAAGCCTGAATCCTGCCATTAATATTCCCTGTCTCAGTGAGCTGAGCAGTGGGCTGGGGCACAAGCCTGACTCATTCTTTATTTGCCATTATATACTGCACCATTACTTGCTAAATATCTGGCTCATCACAACTCAGGAGATCAATCTGCTCAAGGGACCAGTAACAGCAGAGGACCAGAGCTTGGTGTTTCCAGTGAGACCCAGAAGGAACCAGACATCACTGCATAGGGCTCTCAAGCCATCTGTGAATGGTTTGGGTGCCACTAAAGGAAGGAAAAGGAAACCTACATTTGAGGCTGGGCAGGCTCCTTCACCTCTCAAGTCAGGGCTGCCAGAAAGCAAAATGGGTCAGAAGTAGTGAAGAAACTCTGAATTTCATTGTATGAATAATGGGAAGAATAATATTTAGTCAAATTATTAGGGTGGCAAAACCATTCAGGGCCACAGCTGTCTCCATCCCTTCATACACCAAGCAACTAAGGTGAGTTACAAGCCTTTGCCTAGTTACAAAATCCATCTACTGAATTAGCTGAATGATGGATTAACTAGGAATGAAATCTGGAAAGAACATCAGGGACTATTCATACACCAGTAAACACTTAATCAGCCTTTGTGCATCAATTCAGGAACTCCCCTAATAATTTAATCTTCCTGAAGAGCTGGAAACATTTCTGTCTGGAGGTTTTTCACCCAAAAGAAAGGCTTGAGTTGTACAGACTGACTGTCTAGCACAGACTCAGATGATCTTAATGTACCCAGTATCTCTCAAAGTTAGGTTTGCTTCCTTTAAACTGGCCTGAAATGTTCAGCATGTTAGTTTACACTTTTCTGACATGCTGCAAATTACCAGGAAGACTGAGGAGTGCTGCCTCTCCAAAACCCCAGTTCTACCTCCCAGAAGGGAATTGGTGAGCGCCCAAGATTACATTGTTTGTGAAAACAGTCTCCAGAGAAAGTGGAGAATGCAGCTCATGCATTTGTCATCCTTTCTTCGTTCTTGATTCAAATATCTTTTCTTGACAAGCTTTCTACAGAGTTTGACTTTTCAAATGACTGTCTCTATTTGCTAAATTGCTCTGAAATCCCCTCTTCAGTAGCAGTGTTCACTGCTTTTCTATCCACCTTTTAAAACACCTTAACCTTCAAATGTCTTATTGCCATTTGAAGCATGAGGCTTTCCTCTGCTCCTGTGTCATTTCCAAAACACAAACACAGGAGGCTGTTAAGGCTCCTGTTCCACTGTGTGAATTGATGGATGGCCTAAGGAACACACAAGGAAACTGTCCATAGTTCCTGATACATGCTAAGATACTCTGCAGTAACTGTTCCAGAATGACTCCTTTTGCCATGATCTATTCCAGAATAACTTCTCTGCTCCAGGAGAACATTTATTACTTTAAAGTAAACCACAGAACTCTAGGAAAGTATGCATGGTTGCACTAAAATGAAAACGTGTCATGCTCTGAAGTACATAGTGTAGCACTTGCACTAATTTAGATGATTTTTACCACTTGCACTTCAACCCTAGTTAACCCAATGGATGGATCTCCCAGGAGTGTGGAAACAAGAGACACACAAACTTACCTGGTTCCTTTGTCAAGGGGAACACATTTGGACTCGTGCTGACAGGGATTCAGATCAGGAACACAGTGATTAATCACCTCATCACACAGTTCACCTAAGGCAAAAGAAAAGAAAAATAAAGCTAAAACACAACTCTGGATGGCAAATCTCCCTGTTGACAGCTCAGCAAGAAGCAACAAGACTGCTTGTGAGGGCACGTGCAGCTTCATTAAAGGGGCTCATTTGATCTCCAGGGACAGCAGTGGTTCCATCATACAAACCTGAATCATAGAAACATAGAATAGTTTGGGTTGGAAGGGACCTTAAAGACCATCGAGTTCCACCCCCCCTGCCATAGGCAGGGACACCTCCCACTACATCAGGCTGCTCATTGTCTTGTCCAACCTGGCCTTGAACACCTCCAGAGAGGGGACATCCACAGCCTCTCTGGGCAACCTGTTCCAGTGTTTCATCACCCTCACTGTAAAGGATTTCTTTCTTATATCAAATCTGAACCTACCCCCTTCCAATTTACATCCATTATTTCTAGTCCTTGAAAGGCTGGTATGAAAAGCACTGACAGATAAACTCCACTTGGAGACAGACTAAAGATCAAATGGGGTGCTCCTGACCCGGAACCTCTTATATCAAAACAAGAAAGTGACACAAAACCAAAGTTGCTCATTAGACCATAACATCTCACACTAAAAGATATTTTAGCCACAGTTAATATTCTGACAAAATAGCTGATTGGACATCATTCTGGAAAAGAACAATCCCCAAAACTGCCCCTCCCCCCCAAACCTCTGTGACTCTCAATAATAGGAACCAGCCTTAGGCCTGCATGCAATTATAAAACATTCACTATTCATACAAAAAGTACTAGGTCTATTGTGCTCACAGGAGATGATGTTTTTTTTACAGAAAAAAAGTCCTTCACATGTAAGCTCAGCTCAGCTGTTTCTAGGCATGGTGTGTTACATGCCATACACCTCCCTGGATTTGTATAAATTTTAATAATTAATAGTTCTAGAATGTTTAAACCCAGATAGTTTATTTAAACACCACCCTCCTCTGAGTCCTAAGTTATTAGGTCACACTTCAGCATCCCAGGATTTGACATCCAGCCAAAGACCGCAGAAATCTTTGCCTTCCCAAGAAAGCAACACAAACCTACCCCACACCTCCCACAGTCCTGCAGGAAAAGCGAAGGCCAGGTACTCTGAACATGGAAGCCCCTGAAAGCTACACTCCCAGAGTCTCCTGTGCAGGAAATCACATCTGCAGGGTTTCAGGGTTCTCACTATTCTGTGTGCCACAACATGATACCATCACATGAGCAAGCCATGCAGACAGTGTGGGGAAAAAAGATAACATGGGAGGCAGTGGTGGGCTGGCAATGTTTCAGCAGGAATTTCATGAAGTTCTAGCTTCACCTGTCTCAGGAGAAACTATTTCCAATGGCCGTTACATTTTTTACTGCAGTGGCTACAGATAAACACTTGGAAACACAAGCCTAGGCAGCCACAAAGACCAAAATTCAGATGGAAAATGCCAGTCTGCACAAGCTACCTCTAACCAGTCCTGTGATCAGGCAGGGATAACTAAGCACAAGATCTGGAGGGTGACTCTGGTGGCAAGTAAGTTGCTGTCAACCCCAGCTCACTCCTGCAGGTTAGTTCTCTCACACCTCCAGCTTCCCTACAGTACATGTGACTCTTCACATAAGAATGGAAGAATAGCATGTATTTGCAAAAATTACTCTTTTTTTGTTTGTTTTCAACACAGGATTTCTAATCTATCTGCTTTTGAATTGTCAAGCACAAATGAAAAAGTATAGCCAGAATACAAGCCCTGGCAGCACAAGGGAGGCACTACAGCATAAACTCTTTCATTCCTGTGCCCTATAAACCCTCAAGACTTTTAGTGGGTCAGGTTTAGCAGAGAAGCCTGGCATGGCAACCTGCACTGGAGAGTTTATTGTTCATAGCACCAGTTATAAGACAACCAACTACATCTGGAGCCAAGGAATCCTGAGAAACCTCCACCATTAAATACTACCAAGACTTTTTACAGCCCTTGGGCAAATGTAATCATAGAATCATAGATTAGTTTGCGTTGGAAGGGACCTTAAAGATCATCAAGTTCCAACCCCCCTGCCATAGGCAGGGACACCTCCAGAGAGGGGACATCCACAACCTCTCTGGGCAACCTGTTCCAGTGTTTCACCACCCTCACTGTAAAGAATTTCTTTCTTATGTAATAAACATATCCAGCTCAGGATGGGAGAAAGTGAATGCTGCAAATCCATGTGAACCAAGGCAAGAGGACTTGAGGTTTGCCATTGTATGTCCTTCCTCCTTGAAATCAATTGGAGATGTTCAAGTCTCACAAACACAGCCACCACTGGGTGTGTTTTTTTGAAGTGGCAGAATTGAAGACAGACCTGCTTACTAAGCAGTCCCCAAACCTGCAAACAAAACTCTCCCAGATACTAATGAGCAAAGAAACTCTCTCAGCCTTTGGACAGATATGAACATGAGAGGGTCAGAACATGCTACCCTAACCTTGACAACTGCCAGATGGTCATCTTGGTGTTCCTCACATCCTTTGAGTACAACCAGTCTTGAAAACAAACTCACAAAAAAGTGGCTGGTGAGATTAAGAGAACGCAATGACCTAAAACTCAAAATATTTTTGGGAGACCACTGAATAACTGAAAGCACTGTGGATAGTTGCCTTCAACTATTTTTTCACTAAAAATAGTCAATACATACTTTCCAAGTTTCTAATTTTTGTGTTTGTTTTGAAGGAAAAAAGGAAACAGGCCTTCAAAAAATATGAAAAGTTTCATAAACCCTCAAAGGAAATTATAATTCTTCTTAAAAGTATTCTTCTCAACAGTCTTGACAAGTGCTTAGAGATCCAGTACAAATCTCCCCAAATGTCAAATATTATGACTCACTGTGTCATTTTGAAGGCAGCCCTATCAAAATGTAGAATTCTAGGCGAGGTACCAAAGATATCATCCAAAAAAATTTATCATTTTTCATGCAAAACTTGGAACATTTAAAGATCCTTCCTGTTATTTTTCCCATCTATCACTCATTAGGGAGCTCACTTGGGAATGTCTTGTAACCAGAGCAGCCTCATCTCAGGAAGAGAATTCTTCTTGATACAGACTCCACCAATGTTCACTAGATGCTGCAGAAAGCAAGCCAGGGAAATAAAACACTTTGTGAAAAGCAAAACCCAAGGCACCAGATACACAAAGGCTTTCTCATTCTTCATTCACTCAGAAAATATTGAGGCCAAAAATATCTGCCCTCAGACCTGAGAGTGCAATATTCATTGGCTGCTTTAATGTCAGTATCAGAGGAAAAATCTGATCCTTTTTTTTGGAGTGACACAGGGCTGCCTCTCACTGCAGCAATTAACACTCTATTCCAAATCTCTCACTGGATAGCTATGTGAACCTAAAACTAAACTGGACATTAATCTTGGGCCAGTGGCTGGCAGCACTGATTTCTCTTTGTGGAAGACACTTGATCATGCTGCAACAACAGCAAATTTCAGTGTAATGCTCTCTCAAAGGCAGAAACCAGTCCAACCTCCAATTTTCCTCTCTCCTATGAATTCTGAAATCAGAGCTCCAATAGGTACACAAGGGGTTCTCAAACAAAAGGCAGGAAAACAACTGTATTTCTTGCCTAATCAGTCAGGCAACTTTTGTAAATCCCAAATAATGTTTGTTTCATCAATGCACACCTCCTCCCTGTTGTCAAAGAGAACAGATCACTGTGCAACACACTCCAGTGAACAATAGATTAAGACTGTGTCAGATTTACAAGAGGAAAACCACTTGAGCCATCAGATCTTACTTTCCTAACTTGCCAGAGGTGTTGACTCAACAGTGTTCTGTAGGCTCAGAGGATATCTTCTGAAAGACAGGCACACCCTAACACTTCTTAAGGCTGGTGGTAACATGCTGATACTTCATGCTTGTCTGTAAGGAGCTAACACTGGACAGATGTTGGGGATAGGAACTCGATGATCTTTAAGGTCCCTTCCAACCCAAATTCTATGATTCTATGAGGGAAGTGGTGTGATCCAACAGAAAAAAAATACAACTTTCAGGTTAGAACCAAGCTGTACCCACAGGTGGAACACTAACAGCTGCTGCTGTCTCATGCATTACAAAAAAACCCCCAAACAATAGAGACAAAAAATCCCAGACCAATGCAAAAGGTATTTTGCCCCTTTGACACTACTCCTCTTGGCCCCCTTCACCAGCATTACTCATTGCTTATCAAAAAAATATAGATCAAACCTTTCTTTTTTTCCTCATGCAACATTTTCCTGCTCTTAACTTTTCAGCAAAATCATGAATTTCATGGGGCTTTCCACATTCACTTTCCACGGGACTCACTGCCTATGAAGAACTGCCAAGAAACATGCTCAGGCTTTTCTGTAGCCTTCCACACATCTCAGAATGAAGCCAAAACAACAATAGAGCAATAAATATGACTTCTACACACAGTTTAATAATCGTATTTCTTTTTTTCCATTCACTGCTGTCATGAGAGCTATTTATTTCATGCCACATTAGACTTTTAAAACCAGGATCCAAGTTATGCTGTTTCTCCTTAATTGGTCAAAAAGAAGGGATGCAGAATAGTATTTTACTCAATTATCTGTAAGTAAAACTGCAGTTCTGAAAAGACAACCTAGATCACCAGTTTGCAGATGGTGAGTTTAATTATTTGTCTTCTGTTTCACATGTCGGTTGGGTGACGCTTTGTTCTCTCATTCAGAGTATTCATGAAATAATGGATAAAGCAACATAGAAAACATTTTCATTTTAACCAGTGAGAGGAGCAGTTGTAAGGCCTAGAAGACCTTACAGGAAAAATATTGCCATAAATTTTACAATTCTCACATTACTTGAGAATTAATTTCACATCACTTGAGAACAGGAAAGTGCTTCTGGTGAAGAAAGGATTAAGAAAGCACAAACTTCAATAGGCTGCACAGGGAGAAGTTGGGTGCTTGAGATGGTAAAAAGCATGTTGCATTTTCCCATCCTTTGCCAGGTAAGTCAGAAGAGAACCCTTCACTAATAAAGGATGCTGGGTTGCATTTCTCATAAGAAACTACTTATTTAATCTCTAATAGCTTGTATGGGAAGAAATGTTATTTATCCTGTGTTTTTCCCTTCTCTCTTTTCAATTCTTAAACTGAAGTCAGTATCAACTGGAAATTTCAGGTGAATACCCAACCTAAAGATCATTGGGTGGAACAGACACAGGATGTTCCTCCAAACTAGTAGACATTTTACCAAGAAAAAAATTCAGTTGAGAATGCTGCTTGCTGATGTTTTGTAAGAATGGTCTTAAATCTCATCAAACAACATGATTTTTTTTTACTTCCTAATTGTTTAAAATGGCAATGAAGAAAAACTCTGCTGAAACCTTTCATTATCAGATGCACTCAACTTCTATGCTGAATTCTGAAACAGAAGAAATTCACTGTACCTGAAATATCTGGATTATCATTGAATTAACTCTTGCTTGATGAACACTGCTCACTATACTTAGTAGGCAAAGAACTAAAGGTTTTTTAATGCTTCTTGTTCTGCATTAATGCTTTAAAATTCCTTTCTGAGTTCTCATGTATCAGGTTTCAGCCTATTAAGTGGGAATTTGTAGTTAGACTCCACATCAAGATTCCCAAAGTAGCTTGTTTTTTCAGAATTAAGGAGCAATTATCTCTAATCTTGATGTTAAATGAAGGGATAACTGATCAGACAACAAGATCTTACATTATTTCTGAGCAAGGAAGAAGTGCCAGCTTTATGTTCTGCCAAAATATGAAAAATTATATCCAATACACAAATGCCACAACAATTGTAATGTAAGCCAGTAACTAAAGCAGACAGTGCTCTTACAGGGTGGCAACCTGCATATAGCATTGTCCCTCCACTGCATCTGGAACAGATCCTAATTTTGCTGAACCCTCTATGTTTTTAAGCTGTATTACTTAATATTGTTTTCCAATTTTATGATTTATCTGGAAACTATATGGGATTAATTCAGGTATTAACACAATTTAGTGCATCTGGTCACATCTGAGATGCCCTTCCAGGGTTGGCACATAGGACACCAGACTCCTTCCTTGCTACTGAAACCTTGTCACATGCAGTCAAAACCTTGCCATGTAAACCAAATAATTGAACTGACAGAGGCTTTAAAAGCAAGAAAATACTTTTAAAATGCTTTAAAAGCAGAAAGATTTACTTATTTCTTGCCAACATGGCCATCACCATGGTGTCAAAGTTCTGACTATGCTGATTGTGCATAGGTGGTCTCCACTGCTCCCTGATTTACTGACTACCAGTTATGCACCACTTGCTAGTAGCAGGTAAGAAACAGGTTGTGCTTAACTTCTAACCCTCTGATGTGTTTCTTCATGACTCTCATTTGAGGATGATACAACCTCCACCCATCCTTTAAGCCAGCAGTAGCTGAGATTTGATGTTCCTAGAGATATACTGTGGTCCAAACGAACAAAGATAAATTTTCCAGTATATCTTGTTCCCTAAACATGACACACTGTATTTTACAAATGGGAATAGGACCAGGGGAAATCCTGGAGCTGGGAGTTCCCACATGACAGGACACCCCTACTGAGAGTAAAGTCAGGCTGCCGCACCACCAGTTACTGAGCTATTTCCACCTCCAGGCCCAACACAATGAGATAAGACAGTCCAATCTGATAGCAACAACATGTGGTTCTCTTTTAATGAAGCAGGGCTGGAAACAGGCTTAGGCTCTTGAACAAAACTAAAAACTTCCAGCTCTTCCAGAATTTCTCATTCATGGTTATACAAGTGGGAAATGTGTGTGCCTTTTTATTTTTTTGCACCAAAAGCAAACACATTTCACATTTGCCAAGTAACTCAACTGAGAAACTTCCATGTAAGGCAGAATTCTTTCAAATAAAAGGAAGAAAACACCAACCAAGCTCCAACCACAGTTTTCTCTGTTTGTCTTGAGGAAATTCTGGCTAAAGTTCCAACATTTTAAAAGACAGTTAAGTTCTTGTTTAAAGCTTCAGTGTTTATTGGGCAGCCCCATATCCTTGTGGAACCACAGGACTAAACCAAGCTACCTAAAACCTTCCTGTTTCTATACCAAACACGTAGTTAAAAACTCACAAGGGGGAAATAAGAAGTGGCAATGCAACCATCCACTTCAGCTTCATTCAACTGTTACTGCTGCCCATCTCAGGGCTTGTTTCACATCAGCCTCATGATGGTTAGTGATGGGAAAAGGGGTGGTGAGGTCCAGCCAGGAGTGCCAGCCACAAGTCACAGTCTCTACTTCTTTCTTCCATAGTGGTTTGGCTTGACTCAGTGCTTGGCTTTGGCCATGAAACATTACCACAATCAGATATGCCAGAAAAAGGGACCATAATCACTAACAGTGAATAGTCTTCTGTTTAAAAGTAGCATAACTGTAAAAAATCTCAGATACCATCTACCACAGGACACCACAAGGTCCCCTAAGGTAAAACAGATCTTAGCCTTCTCTTCCAAACACATAAAACCAGAAATAGCTTCTAGCTTTTTTATGAGATTTTTTTTTCCCCCGTGATACAAAATGCTTGCAGCTTTTTCCCAGGGAAACAAACTATTTTAAAACACTTGGCCCCCCTTTCCCCACCATGGGATGCCATGTATTTTAGAAAAGACCCATATTCAGCAGTAGAAGCCACTTAATTTTTGTTTAGGATTCAGAACAAAGAGGTGTGGCTGTTTGTTGAGATTTTTTATGATCCTTATAGCAAAAACTGAACTATTTCCTGCCTTTTTGGTGTGCAAGCACTGCACATTTCTGCTTCTGGCTAAATTTAAATAGATAGGAAGAAGGAAAAGTAACAGCAAGCAAATGAAACTAAACAAACTAGCAGGTAAATCATTAAACAATTTAAAATACATAGCACATGTTTGGTACAGCTTGTTTTATCCCTTATGTATATTTGGACACCTCTTCAAGGGACAGCACTGAGAAGAATGAGACTGAAGCATCTCTTTTTGGAAGTACTGGGTTTCAGGCACATGTTTAACCCAGA
Source organism: Turnix velox (assembly GCA_013400935.1). Classification (NCBI taxonomy): domain Eukaryota; kingdom Metazoa; phylum Chordata; class Aves; order Charadriiformes; family Turnicidae; genus Turnix; species Turnix velox. Next base: position 488,988 of record VZTY01009623.1, on the reverse strand, counting down.
GTTTATAATTTAGCATCAGGATTAAACTAACCAGTTAGGGGGAAGCAAAATAAGGCATGACCTGGCAATAAAAGCCATCAAGAGTCTGCTACACAGCACGAGAACTCATTTGGTTATGCAAATACAGGCAACAAACACTGAAAATACTGATTTTAAGAACAGTGAAGAAACCTGGTGGTGGAGGTATGGGTTGATTCTTTTTTTTTATGGTGGTCAGCTACCTGCCTTCTCTCTCTCTCACTTTTGACTTATTTCTAGCTGTTTCATCCATTTGTATTTGCACATTGTCTTCAAGCAACGAGATGGAAATACTGTGCAAGAGTGGGGTTTTTGGTGAGGGCTGTTGTTTTTCCAAGATGTAAGTGAAATGGGGCTGGAGTGTGGGAAATTCCTTCTCTCAGCAGTCACTTAACAAATTGGCCATTTTTCATCTCCTTTGAGTGGAGGAAAAGACTGTCAAAGAATTTTAAAGGAAAACACTGCAAAAAAACCAGAAAGAAAATAGAAAGAAAGATCTTTGGACTTCATTAGTGCAACCACTGGAAGCACAATCTCTGTGCTATTATCTGGGATGTTGTTGCCTAAAAAGGGTATAAGTAAAATGAGACAGACAGAAGATAAAGGAGGAAAATACTAAGGTATGGAAAAAATCAAATCCTGGACACTGCCATTCTGTCAATAGTCACTATTTCCAACACATGTATTTCTAATCTGCATTTCATTTAGGAACATATGATTTACAATCAAGATTTAACCATTAGTCAACTAAACCAAGGGAGATCCCAAAGATTTCTTACAGAACACTACACTTACATCCTCCTGGATCCTTTTCTGCCTGTATTCAGACAATTCTATTCTTTGTATTAAAACATATTTCACACCTGCAGTGTTAATGTAATATTGCTGCCATCTTACCACTATTATGGCATCCAAGACCACAAGAGAGATGAAGGATTCAGCCTACTTACTCCCCAATACTACAGGACCTGCCTGTCTCCAGATGAGAAAAGAAGAAATCTGCTGTAGCTAAGCTGGGCATCTATATCCATGAGCTTGGATGTTCCTCTAAACATCACAGATTATCAGTAAAGAAAATTCTAGTCTGATCTCAGCCTGAGACAGGCCACTCTAAAATTAACTTATGTTTTAACTACATCATCTGCTGAGACCAACAGCTCTCATTTAATTACAGCAATAAAAATGTATGGTCTGGATTTGTTCAGCCACAAAGGTCAGGCAATGAATCTTTAAAAAGAAATTTCTCCTCTTCATACAAGTAATAAAAAAAAGGCAAAACCCAGCTCTGTCTGCTTCATCTTTGTGAAGCCAAGATTTCTCTGGAGATCTTCAAGATGTATTCACAATTCCCCAGTGTTCTTCATGTTTCATCTTTTATCCTCTTCCTCATCTTTCAACTTGCTCCTTGAATTCTGAACAACAGAACTAAGTGTAACACGTTCAATACAAAGAGCCAACACTACCTACATTTTCTGACCTACAAGACACACAGAGGGATATTACTGGCCCTGTAGGCAAAGAATTGCACTGAGAGCTCGCTGTCCCCCTGAGTATTTTACAGCAAACCTGCTCCCTTGGAAAGCACCCACCATCATCCATTCTCTTTATATAAAGATAGATAAAATCCATACACTTGTCAACTGTGCAGCACACACAGTTTGTTAAGATAGGGTTCAGCAAAGTCAGCACCTGAGAGGGAGGCAGGCAGCTCAGCTCACAGCTCCAAGTAGGAGACTAAGCACTCCTGATTCCTCCAGTGACCTGCTTCCTTTCAGAGAAGTTGGCATTCACTGTTCTTAGCATATTCAACACAATATTAGAGCCATCTGCACTTACTTCTTTTTTTTTTAATGGATACTGCCATAGTAGCTTCAGGTACTGCTACAGTATAAAGAAGTTTCTTTAAAGAGAACATTCACAGAGCTGCCCGGGATGTCACAGGAGAGCAGTCAAACTCTTTGGTTAATAGATCCCTCTCTTTTCAGGTCAGGCACACAAAGCCTTTCAAAGCCATTCCTCATGATTTGCCTTATGTGCTTCCATGGCACTTCCTCAGCTGCTGTTCATTCAATAAAAGCCACTTCAGATGATGTCCAATTTCTTGTGTTTGGATTCAACTTTCAGAGAACCCTTAAAGCCATGGCTCAGGTTTGCTTGGCTCACATGTAACTTTTGTTTGGCTGCTGGTTTCAGTCCTTACAGCCATTTTATGCTGCTCCCTGCTTTTCTGCTCTGAGACGGCCAGGTGGATCTCTGAGGGACATTTCAGCCCAGCCAGCTGCACTGCAGTGAGTCCTTCCAGGTGACTGAGATATCTCCCTCCAAACTGGAGGTAAGGCAAGCTAAAGCAATTCTTTTACTACAGGTCACTGAACTCTTCCTATTTTTAAGCAATATGAACTATTGTAACCCTTCAGATTTCTAATTGAGCAACACCCCCTATTTTTGCAATCTTTTTCACATATGATTCATATGATACTTTCCAGAAGTATTTCCTGCTCTTTTTCAAAAATGCAGCTTGCTTCAAGTGTAGTCAAGGCTATTGCCTACTTTGTGCAAGTTCTTATTGTGTCCATCCTGCATTGCAAGACGGGGGGTCTGGTATTTGACAAACTTCTGCTAATAAGGACAATACTCAAGCTTAAAATAAAAATAAATTCTGGAAGTTCATTGAAATTATTTCAAAACTGACTCAGAAGGATCGTATCATATGAGCTCTCTGGCCCCTATCCAGTCTGCCATTTGAGAAGAAATCCCAATCTAGATCTTCCCTAGCTTTTTTCCCTGCAAAACCCAAGATGATCTGCAATGTGCCTGTGGAAGAGAAAAGCACACTAGTATATACACTGGATTCAGTTCCTTACTAGATATATCTTTTCTTGGCTGGGAGAATATATTTCCTCTTGTAAATGTAAAGACTTGGTCTCCTCATAGAGATTTTTGTTTGAAACCACCCAAGCAGAGCTCACATAAATAGTGCACAAGTAAGCACAATGGGCTCAACATGCTCTAAGCAAACCTCTTTACTCTGCTAAACTGAAGTTTTCCAGTTTTTGGCAGAAAGCTTATTTTAGAACTCCAATAAATGTACATTCAAGTCATAAGGCTTTTCTCAGCTCAAGATTTACATGGGCCTCCTTTGTGTCAGCCACAAAAGTATTTTAAGAGTTTGGAAATTCTAGAAGCTTTCCTCCTGCCTTACTCAGCCACTCAAGCTTGATCCTCATTAAATCCCCTGACATGTAATATATTCCAGCCTACAAGAAGCCCTCATTACTTCTCCATGCTGAGAAGGTAATAAACCCATTTCAAAGGTTGGAAGTAGGAACTATTGCAGGTGTTTCCTTACCACTCTGAGCTGAGCCAGGAAGGACATGCTCATGCAGTTTGAATGAGTCAACCATATACTCCAGTAATGACTTGAGAAAAAGCATTTTTAGATTCCAGTAAGGAGAGTTCCTGCTCTTGCAGGTTTGGGAAAGAATTCAACTGAAAAGCAGGATGGGCACTGGAGATACCAGTTCCACACATCTGCCAGCTGGGCTAATGGCCATGATTGGACTCTGAAGACCAGAACTGAGCCTGAAGTTTCTTACCCAGCCTTTGCTTCTCCACTTGTGAAATGGAGACAATGAACTTCAACAGCACATTGTCAGGTTCATTTTCTTTAATAAATGTGGACCTCTGAGACTGCAGGTGAAAGCCATGCCCCAAAAGCTATTTTCCTATCATAATTAAAACAGGAACTATTTTTATTTTCCAAGATTCAGAACAGATGTAGATCAGACTCAGCTCAAGCAATGGGAACGTTTCTGAAATACATTTACAGAATGTGTGTAGAGAAATACGAATTTCTCTGACACCTTAAACTTCACTGGTTATTCTAATACATTTTACAATGAAGCATCAGTGACCCAAGTGGACTGATGGTGAGCTCCATCCCATCTACACAATCAGGATAAAAGCCAAGGGAGCAAAAGGCTTGGGTTGGCTCTGTGTCTTTTCTTTGTTGGCTCCTCTCCAGCAGTTCTCCATCTCTAATGGCTGATGTTCAAGGAGGACCATGTCAGCTCACCTGCCTTTTGATTGTGGCCAGTGTGGTCCAGTTCCCATTTATCACTAAGTCCAGTATGGAACTTCCCCAGCACCTACCAGTGACACCTCCCTGGGAGCTTGATATGGTTTTGTATATATCTATTTATACTGTATCTTTTTAATTTTATTATTAATATTTCAATAAAGCAGTTTTTTCTAGACTCATAACTTCCCCTCTCTCTTTTCCCTCTCCTTGGAGTAAGAGGTGAGGGAGAGCATCTGTCATCTTCTCATTGACCCACCCAGCCCAAACTGCACCAGTGAGCACACAGCTGCAGTACTGGTAGATCTTGTCAGTAAGACATCCATGTTGCTTTAAAATGGGACTAGATTCTTGGTTAATTATATACTCATGGACAAAGCAAAGAGACTTTGCCTTTCCCTTCAGGCACTGAAGAGACCCTTCATGGATTCCACTTCTTTGGTTGTGGCCCTTTCCTACCTGTGTAGTTAGGAGGGCAGAGACAGACATAGTTGTTGATCCCGTCCACACACGTAGAGTTATTCTCACAGTCATTATCTTCACAGTCATCTGGGTTAATTTCACACCTCTCCCCTTCATACCCAAGGACACATGAGCAGCTTTGGAGAAAAAACAAAACAAAACAAAACAAAGTTAGCACAGATTTGAAGGACCAGGAGGTTCGAGGTATAAAACTGAAATGAAAATACACAAAAGCGAGTTGCTGCAGCCAAATTCACTGCTGTTGTGAAGAACAGAGCACTTCAATCCTATGTGTTTGGTGAGGGATGCAGTCTGATGGTTCATGGGGTCATGTAATTATTTACATGAGACATAAAAGGACCAGCCTCTGTCAAGCTTCCCTTTGTTTTCTTTGTTGATAACCCAAGACCTGCATGGAAGTAAGCAACTCCAGGGCAGGAAAGTAAACACTCCTCTCAATATTCAAATCCTTGGCTTCTCTGCTAATGGTTTTGAGAGTATGTGGATCCACAGCCTACTGAGGGCTGTGCAATGATAGGGTGACTTGGCAGCCTGTAGATAGCTCTCTCTTTTTGAAGGACAAGGACTTGAATTGAGTTTACAGACATGAACATTTTCTTCTCATTATCACTTTGCCACTTGTCCAAACAAGAAATGTTTGGAAATAACTGCTTTCACAAGTGCAGTAAGGTTCCAGTACTTCTACAGCTCCTCCAGTGTCTATTTGCAAAAGAGCTGATGATGTTTAGATAATTCAACTAAAACACAAACAAACTATGGCAGAGCTAGGAATGGTTCTGTGAGGATGTGGACACTACAGAGGAATAATTGCACTGAGGATTGTTTTTCTCTCAAGACTGTGATGTATGGTCCCTAGAGGGGATGTAAGAAACTAAGTGGCTGAAGAATGAAAACTGATTTTTTTTTTCTTCAATCTCAGTCTCTTTTCTGTATCTAGAAGTTATGGCAGCTAAGAGAACCTTTACATTTTGAACTAGCCATAAGTGATGAAGACACAGATGCCACAGTTCTCTAAAAGAGGCTAAAGGCATGTGTTAAGTGCTCCAGTCAATCTCAGAAGCCAGCTCTGATGCTTTTGTGTGGATATTACTGTTTGCTAGTCAGAGAAAGTGTGTTTGAAGGGAAGTTGTGCTGATTTGAGTTCCAGTCCAAGCTCCACATTCATTCAGCACTTCATTTCCTTTCCCATGCAAGTTCTGGTGGCAGAAAAGGAACTGAGCAAATATAAAGCTCTACTGATTGATGAGGATGAAAACCAGAAGGCACCAGAGCAGTCACACTAACTGCCATCCACTGCTTCCTGAAACCAGAAGAGTTTCCAATACAGAGGTGGCTGCAAGATATTTTTTCATCTCAAATGGACAAATGGACATGGAATGGTTTCCCTGTTGTATGTAGGTCTCATGGGGCTGAGACTCTGGGGAAACAGATCTTCAGATTCTAAGGACTGCAGCACTTTTGATCTGCTTGCTTTCAGCATAACATTTGCTTTTCTGGCTCCTGTGTGCTGCAGAGTGCAGGGACTCCAAAGGGAGGGGTGGTGCAGAGCTCTGTATCCACCTTCAGCACATCCTATGCTGGATCCCAAGAATAAGATTAAATTTTAAGTGACACAGGCAACCTCAGAAATCAAGGGAATAGCAAAGATGAAGAAAAAAAGGTGGAGAATGGGTCTTGAGCCACTAGATGGTATAGAATAGGTGTACAGATCACATGCTAACCATAATCTTCAGTTCTGCAGGAACCATTCCCAGGTCATGGAAGTTAGAAAACCCTCACTATGAATAACCAAAACTAAACTGCTCAAATAAATTCAATTTAGAACACAATAAATCAATAATAAATACTTTCTTTTCATGTCCCAAGCTCATTACTGTTAATAAAATATGTCCTCTTGCTGACCCTGCAATGATCCAGAGGATCAGAGGAGGCAGATAAGAAAGAAAAGAAAAGAAAGAAAAGCTGGCACAAGATCTTTTGTGGCAATTCAAGTGTCAGGGAGGGGGTTAAAGACATCTAGTTAAATACAGTGGCACATTCATCATGCCTCCCTTTTTGATTACAAAACCCCATTTTCAGGGGTTTACAACTCAGCCATAAAAATACGTTCCAGGCTGCAACTTGGCATCCAAGGTCTCAGTTTGGGAGCACAAATTTTTTTCTCTCCATTTAAAGAAAGGCAACAAGAGTGGCTTTGTGTTGGTTATTTTTATTTGAAAATAATACTATTTTCCTTCCACAAAAGGACTGGGACAGCTTGGATGTATGCAATTAAAACTGACATTATTAAATAGTGTCCTAGTAATGCTTCAACTCAGCAGAGTTACCATTCTTCACAATACATAAGGGATATTTAACATACAATTGCTTGGTATTAGGACACATTCCACACTGAAGGAAATGTCAGCATAATAGATGACATTTGGCTACTGGTCCTGTGTATTGTAGGGAGTCTTTACATTATTGCTTATGTCCAATTCTTTATTTTGATTTGCATTCAAATGTGCCAAATGTGTGGACCAAAATTAAATGATAAAACATACAGTTTAAGACCCAGATTGATCCATTTGTTGAAAGAGTTGCAGTTTGGGAGTGTTTGTATGTTTTTCCCAGAAAAAGGGTAGAAGAAAAATGAGGTTTGCAGAGTGACTGGAAGGTCATCAAACTTGGGTTCCAGCAGACCAAGAGAGAAAATTAATTCCAGAGACAATGACTAAACTTTGTACTGATTAAATAGCAAAGTAATGTGAGCAGTATTTCATTTGGACCTTGGGAACAATGGAGTCATGCAGGAAAGAGCTATTTTCTAAGATGCTGTGATTACATAAAGGTCTAAATACTCTATTCTTCCTACTTCAGGGATGTGTTGTGCTTTCCTAAAAATAAAGATCTAAATAAAACCCCTAAATCATCATTATGCTCATAAAAGTGCAAAGGAACATATAAATCAATGACAACATTTTGGGAAAACTTCTGAAGAATTCTGACAATTTTACAAGGTTATTATATTCAATTTTTTTCCCCTTCCAAATTCCAGTTTATTAACACATGCATATGCAGAGTGTATCATGTTTCAAGGAATCAGCTTTTACATAAAGGTATACATTCTTTCAAGAATATTACAGTTTCTTGGTAAAGGACATTTTTTACCTCCACGGAGTGGCCTCCAAGCCTGGAAGTGCAACATTTTTCCTTAAACTAGGCAGAATTAAAACTACAGAGTTATTGGGTTCCAGGATTTTACATTGATGTGGGAACTTAAAGCCTGTGGAAAACAATAAAGAAAATACTCTGGAAAATGAAGGGGGGCTTGGATGGAGAAAAGGTAAAATAATCCAGAGCTTTTGGTTTCCCAACCCTGCAGGTTATTGTCCTAGAAAATTTACCCTATTTTACCTCAAACCAGGACAGTTATCAAGGATCAGCTGGTTGCCCATGGCTGACTGCAGCAGAGTTGACAGCTCTGCCTCCTTTGTCAAGGTCTCATTTACAGGTGTGAGCAGGACACATCTGACTGACCAGCTTAGTTTATCAGTCTCAACTGATACCTTTTTCAGCAAGCTTTTGTCAAAGATGACACAGATCAGACGAGAATGATCAATTCAAAAATAGGAAAAGTTTAATATCCTGGGCCACTTAACTATTCTCTAATACAGAAGTTGTCCCTACCTGAAAAAAGAGCATGTGAAAATGACTCAGAACTGAAAAAAGAGCAAGAATAAAAGAAGCCAAGAAGGACTGAAGAACTTCAGCTGAACCTTTGCCCTTCTGCTGCCCCACCAGGACTTGCTATTACAACCAATCTGAGCAGCTCAGTCCCCTGCTGCTCTGAGCCCTTGCAGGTACCAGGCACAGCGGGCGAGTCAGGCTGGAATCTCAGTCATAACTAAGAATTTCCTGCCTTTGCCTGGGGAACATCACCACCTTAGTATTATTTAAAAGGTAATTTTCTTGTCTAAGGCTACAGAAACTTGAGAGTTAAACTGCTTGGCATTTCATAGGGAGAGAGCTTTGGCTTAAGTTTCCATCCTACAAGAGTAAAGATTTGACAAGTTTGGCAGCAGAGCTTGTGTATGAATATATTTCCCTTGGGAAGAGAATATACAGAATATATAATTTCTTTTACAGGCCACACAACAGAAAAAATCCAAGGAGGCCTCTTACGAAAATGTTTTTGACATCCACTTCCTCACAGCATATAATCTAAGGCAATGTTTTCCCATCTTGATGAACACAATTTATATGCACGTAATTCTGACTGCTGCCATCCACTGGAGAGACTGCCCACCAAGGAGACCAAATTAATTCTCAAAAAGTTTCTTTACCTTCCCCCTCACTGACTGTTTCATCTCCACCCCACACTGCTCTAAGACGTGCTAAGGCAGATGGGGCTATTGACCCACTGAATTAAAAATACAGAGAGAAAACAGAGCTATTAATCAGCTGAACATTCCATTTAATGAAGCAAGATTTTTATGAGATATAGTTTTATGTGTCTTTTTTAGATCAACTGAAACAACATAAATAACTATAAAAGCAGAAATCTTCCTCAGGAAGCCTCATATGCTGTTAAGCAACAAAACCATCCTTGCTGGTTTGTAAGGATTTCAGAAACTATGTTCACTTGGAACAGGAGCAAAGCCTATGAAGCTGTAAAATTCTTCATGAGAAAAATTCAGAAGTGCCTTTTATTTCTGGTCATTGAAAACTTTATGCATAGAGAACAAAACTAAAATGCTAAAGAAAAAACCTGATGCAAAATATAAGCTGAAGCCTTTAATTTCAGTATTATGGATATTATAAAATGTTTTACTAGCACATTCTTAATATCAGCCAGATTTTTGAAAAATAAGTGCTGAGTGATGGAAAAAAAAAAAAAGATATTCTAATATGGTACAATTCTGCTTTGGCACAAGCTGGAAAAAACATTTAGCTGTTTAAGCATTACATCAGGCTGACCAGAAGGGAACCTGAACCAAAGAGACTCAAGAGCACCTGACACCTCTGGCATGAGCTGGATCTTTCTGTAAAGGGAGAAACCTTGAGAATAGGCAGGCACAGAGACAGAAACTTTGGGGCAATTCTTCTTTCTACTCATTCCACACACAGGACAAAATGGAAACTCACCCAAACTTTCCCCTGGCCTTTTCTATTTTGAAAAAAATATTCTGTTTTCTGCCATAAGATGATAAGGATTTGCTGACTCAGTTAACAAACAGTTAACCTAAATTGGAGCAGGCTTAATCACAGCTGAAACCAAACTAGAATCACACTGAAAAAATGCTGGAGCTTCACTCCCTGCTTGCACCATTTCTAAACCTTGCAATTCCATGTCTCCCTCCAGCTGCCCATGATAGAACTCATATACAGGAGAAGACAAAGCAGCAGCTTCAGTAATGCAAAAAAGCTTTTAGAAGTGAGGCTTTCAGATACACAATTGAAACAGAGGAGCTTGGTGTGATGTTGCATGTATTTTGAGCAAGAAACAGCATAAAGACTGAGGACCAAATCTATGAAAATTTCAGCTTTTTTTTTTTTTATATTTCCATCAACTTCACTGACAACTATTGGCCAAATCCTCAAATTTATGTATTCTTAGCTGTAAAGCAGAGTCTGCAGCAGCACAAAATTCCCAGCAAAGCTCTTACTTTACAAATACAAAACAAGGATATCAGTAAATTTGAAATGCCCCAAAGAAAATTAGCATCAAGATAGCAGAGTGTAGATGAGGGAGACCACTCAAATTCTTTCAGAGGAAGCTAAGTGTTACCAGTGAAACCAAAATATTTTTTATATGGCAAATAGAAGTGTGACATGCAGCAGCTTTTACAAACAGCCATTTCAGTTCAGTCATGCAAAGCAGAAATGCATTTAATTTTATCATCTCATTTTAAATGAACTTTCTGTTACTACCTGAATCCATCTTTATTTGCCTCGGTGAGGTGACAGGTTCCTCCATTCTGACATGGATTTTGAATGCAAGAATTAATAGGCACACTGCAGTCTCGACCCTAGAGGGGAAAATTCAAAAGAAACAAGATTACTAAGACTCTTGTCACCTGAATTGATGGTTCTTGTTCCCTCACCCTATGTGTGGCACCATTCACAGGAAATCTGTGGTCTTCACACCCATCACATCACCTAATGTTCTTCATATTGAATACCACAGGTCAGCAATCATACCCATTACTTGTAAGAGTACTGTTTTAAAGAAACAGCTGGTTTCACCATTACTGTGACACACTTGAATCTCTAATGCTAGTTACAATGAAAAGAATTAATCCAGAGTAGAGGCAGGCAGGAGGCCACACACAGTCAGCATGACACCACATAGACTAAGTCCCATTTACCAAGAGCTCAGTTAAACACAGCAACAGAACACCATACTCATTAGCACACACTAGCAAAACCTAAGGGGGAAAAGTAATTTTTATTGTGGGAGCCAAGTTTGAATTTCTGTAGAGAACATACCCAATCTAGTTTGAGATACTTTCAATCAGTTCCTTTCTTGAAGGTTGTCCTAAACCACATGTCAGTTCCAGAGGACTGGAAATAATGGATGTAAATTGGAAGAGGGTAGATTCAGGCTAGATGGAAAGAAATTCTTTGCAGTGAGGGTGGTAATGCACTGAAACAGGTTGCCCAGAGAGGTTGTGAATGTCCACTCTGGAGGTGTTTAAGGATAGGCTGGGCAAGGCACTGAGCAGCCTGATGTAGTGGGAGGTGTCCCTGCCTATGGCAGGGGGGTTGGAATTCAATGATCTTTAAGGTCCCTTCCAATCCCAACTATTCTATGATTCTAAATGAACTTCACTAACTACAACAATCTCCTCTGTTACCAACTGAATTTCATTGGCTTTTCAAGGTGTAGACATATTTCTCTACCCATTATAGTCCATTGATTAGAATAAGACATTTGTAAAATTGGTAAATACATCAATACATCAAGCAAGACATTGGTCTTGCTTTTCAATTGCTCACACAGTAGGGTGGAATAAAGACACCTGAAAGCCTCAGTAATCAAGGGATCTGTGCAACCACAAGAAGTTAAAGACATCTCTCTGCTCTTCCTACTGAAGATCCCACATGCAGTGGCCCTGTGCCAGCTCTTCTACTGGAAAGCTGACACATGACTGCAATCAAGATGAGAAAAATACCTCAGGAGATGCATTAACTAAGTCAGGGTTGTTGGTAGGTGTAGGTGTTTTTTGCTTTGGTTTGAAGACCATTATTTACATTGTATTTTAGAGGAAAGAGTGCAGATGCCAGCCCATGCCATTGGTTAGTAACTTTCCTACACAACTGGTTGGGATCAGATCTGATCAGCCCATTCACATCATGCAGTTCAGACCTTCAAATACTCCAGAAATATTCTATATTTTCCACTGTACCATGACAAGAACAGAAACATCAATTAATCCTTCAGCCAGCACCACAGAGGAGCTGTAATACTGAAACAGGAAACAAGGCTGTATTTTTAAAGGCTCTCTCCAGAGAGAGAAGCAGCAGCTTCACATTATAAAATTTCAGTGAACACAAGGAAACAGGGACATCCTTTTCCTCAGCTGAATTGGAGGAGAAACATTTCCAAAAACCAGCAGAAAGATGTGGCCAAGCTGACTGCAGGCTCCTTCCTCAGGCAGCACGTGCCACCTCACCCAGGGGCTGGCACAGAGGTCTTCTGCTCCATCCTTTGCCTGTCCTCCATTTGAAATAGCCTCCAAATGTCTTGGGGAAGAACTGGGAATGTGCTGAGAGAAGCTCCTGCAGGTTTTATTTTGGCACCATGTGGTCTGCAGCACTTGATGGCTGAGTGCCATATGGCACTGACACTAACCCACCACCACCCCTCTGCAGCATTGCCTGCCTCTGTCCTCCCTTGCCTTCATCACCACATCCTAGGGAGGCTTAAGGGTGATATTTTTTACATTTCTAACATCATAAATACTTCTTCTGTCCCCTGAAGAGCTGGCTATTATGAAGATACTTCACTGACAGCAGTTTCATATGAACTCTTCATCCCTGTACCCCTAAAATATTAAGCCCTTTGCAGCCAAGCACAGCAAGAAGCAAAGACAAAGCCACAGCATCTGGTTTTCTAAAGTTTTTTGTCACAGTTGAACACTGTGTAAAACAGTCCCATCACTTCTACTGTAATTACTCAGATTATTTTGAATGTTCTTGTAAAAATTTAATAAAGATAAATGTTAAAATGAGAGCGAGACATTTCCCGTCTCTCTCATTGGCAGATGCAATTCCTCATGACTTATTTCTGCACTGAACATGGTTGAATCATTGTATTCTTAGGCCTTAGGCACCATGGAAACTGATCAGTATGTGCTGCTAAATCAGACTTAATTACACTAACTTGCCATGTGGCTTTAGGAAAATTAGTCTCTGAGTCAGTTTACTCATTGTAATAAATGGGCAAACAGCACTTCATCCTTCTCTGGGGATTATCTTCTGTGAGTTGACTTTATCAAAAGCTCACTGAGAGCCCACAAATCAACTACAGTTTCTTTAACACAGAAGACTACAAACCCCAAAGAATTCTGAAAGGAGAGAAGCTGCAGAAAATATTGGTGCTAATAAATCTACAGCCAAGCAAGGCCATTTTATTTCTATATAAGACTGTCACCAGAAAAGCCTAAAGACATTCCAGAAAACATCTTTCAAATGAATAATGCAATTCTCTAGTCTCAACTTACAGTAAGGCTGTTCTTACTGGAAAAATGGAATTGCTGACAAGCATCACTGAAAGTATCTGTGAGGTGGGAAAAACTCTTTAAATTACATTCCCTGGAAATAAGGATAAAGGAGAACATTGTCTATTTTCTTCAAGACTAAAGAGCCTTTTAATGAAGTCCGAATCAGACAAAGAGGTGAGGACTTCAATTCAAGGACAGGCAAGAAGATACAACATCCCTGGCATTTCACACAAAGAGGATGAAGTTGCCTCCACGTGCTATATTTTCTCCCTAGAGCTTTTTCAAGCTGGATGAACTTTTTCTCTACTCTGACAGGAAGAAAACATCAGATCCAAAACACTTCTATATAATTTATCTCAATTTCTGCAGGAGAGGAAAGGATTAGGTGTTGAAACCTAAAATTTCTGCAACTAATCAGAAGACATATATGTTCTGAGTCAGCTGCCTTTTCAAGCCTGAAGTGCCTCAGCTGGGCCAGATTTTATCTGGGCTGCTCCAGCTCAGTATTTCAAAAAATGAGAACAGAAATGATCCACTGTACTCAAAAAGTGTCAATTCTTCATTTTATACTCAGCAGTAATTAACCACACTGGGCATTAGAGTACATACAAGCTGTTCCTCAGTGTGGCTGTGCCAAATTCCAGTCTTTGTAAATGTCCAATACTGGAAAACATTACATCATGATTAACAGAACACCCAAGAACAAGTAGCCAAAGCTAGAAAGAATCTCAGCAGAAAGAACAAGAGAAAATATGATAAAAAAAGTATTCATTTGCTTTGTCATTGTTACAACTGCAATGACTTTTTAATTAATTTTCACCAATTGGTATTGTCTATGGAGACTGAAAGCTCCATTCAAGACTACATGGCAGAAATCTGACCTCTGTCAAATTTAATTTGATCTTTTACCCATTTCTAACAGCAGCAGGCAGAGATAAGAGGAGGCAGCAGGGAGCTCACCACAGGCACAAAGTTCCTCCCAGAGCAGGAAACTATCCCTGCTGATGGCAGCAGAAACATGACCCAGCCAGTGATGAAGACACCTGAAGACAGGCAGAAGTCTACCCAACTTCAAGGGTTTGCAAAGAGGAAGACCTCCTTCCACTGAAGTACAGCCTTGCTCAATGACACCAGTGTTTTAAAACATGCTGGGAAGATGGGCAATACAAAGAAATACCAAAGTTTATTCAAGCTGTTAAAAATATACAATGTGTTTATAATAAATTTCATTTAATGGTATATGTAGAGAGCAGATGCTGACATTCATGCATTAAGTAAGAGTACTAGATGAAGACAAATGTAGTTGATAGAGACTTTAAATTAAAAGCTAGGAATTTTTCATAAACAACTCAGTTATTGAGCTTGAAACACAAAAAAAAGCTTTTAGGGAAATCAGATGATATTACCAATAAAAAGAAGCTGCATTGCAAACCTAGTACTTCACCATCCCAGGAGTGAAGCATCCCCAACTAGCTCTCAGTCCCACAGATGTTAATGCATTTGTCCTGATCAGAAGTTAATAAACGATCACTACCTTAAGTGAAAAGGCAAAATAAATCTTCCATTTCAGGACAGGCTTGAAGGAGAATTCACAGAAAGATAAACTGAGAAGCACATTGTGTTCTGGGAGTGTGTATTCAGGACCAAGATTCAATGTTATCTGTCAGCTTTAAAACATTAACCTCCTAATGTTGAGAAATTAAGAGAGAGTAGATACTTAACAGCCACTATGTACAGCTTTGCTCTCCTTTCACAAAGCTTGGGAAATATTTGACCAAACAAGAATTTTCTGACCATTTCTGATGAAAATGGATTGAGTGTTAAATCTACATCCGCTCATGCCAGTGGGACTTGTTCATTATTCAGAGCTGCAGGGATCTAACAGTGAAGAGAAGGGCTAAATGTGGTGTAAAAACATGTCACGATTCCTGAGGCTTTATAAAAAAAAAGAATGCAGTGTGATGGGATGGGAGGGGAAAAGAATATCCAGAAGTAACAGAAGACACTCGCAGTACAGAAAGACAATTCAGTTTAAACTCGGGGATGGATTTTTTACTGGATTATTGCTTCTTTCATGCTTACTATGATGAAAGATTTTCCTACAGTTATAGCATATAACTAACCAGTAAGGTACAAGCTGATGCTACAGTCTTTTACCTACTGGTATCTTTACCAATGTCTTCTTTCATCATTTGACACCTTTATTACCCTGTCCTAAATAGCTACAATTGCTGAGTAGATTGAAATATTCCTAGAGCAATAAGGGAAAGAAATGCCTCACAAACTTTTACCACATAAGCCTAAATTGCACTAGAAAACTGAACTAGGAAGTATGAATGAGTTATTCAGAGCAGTTTCCCCATAATAAACAAACTTAGAACCATAAATACAGAGGAGAAACAAGAAGAACTTTGCAAAATTGACCAAGGAAGCACAATGCCACACCAGGAATTCAGCTACATAACCAGTTAGAAGTTGGCTAGGAAAAGTTCTGTCAAGTTCTATTCACAGTTTTGTATCCCAGAGCCTTCCATTGCAAAGAAACCCAATATGTGCTCTAATGACATCATGAAAAGGAAAAGTTTGATGTGCACTGTGAACCTTAAGGTAAAGCTATGAAAGCCAGCATGCATCTTGTGGTGACTGCAGCATGACGGACTTGACACCTGAGTGATCACTGCATGCACAGCTCCTTCGCTTTGTGAAGGAATGGCTTAGTTAGCAAATAATTAGAGATGTTGCAAATCCAGTGAATACTGAAACTAAATTTTAAATATAATATTAATCTAAGTTATTTTGCAGGAAGGGTTAAAAAATATAGCACTGGGGATTGCTGTTTTAGAAATGGAACCATTTGAAACTGTTTTTATAATTGATTGCACTGATGTTAAGATACATGTAAGAGCTCACACACTGATTTCTATCTACACTAGTCTGAAGTTCCAGGTGATCCTGTGTCCTTGTTCACACTCTAGCTGGTCATAGACATAATGGCTCAGCCTCAGACTGGAAAAGATGTAGATAATGCTCCCTGGCAGGGTGTGTGTTAGATCCATCTGCTTAGGCGTATATACAAATTATTTGGCAAGGCATGGGTAATATCACAGTGACTTTGGATCACATTGTGTTTAGATTGCCAGGTGGAAGTGGAAAGATTTTTATCATCTGCTGTTCACAAAAAGGCCATGACTCCTCCTGAATGCAGACCTTGCTGCAGTCATCCATGCCTCGGGTGGCTCTTGGGTGGGGGCTCACAGTGCTCAGGAACTATTTCTCTTTAGTCATCAAAGGTCATTATTCTGAAGAGGAAATGAAAACAGACCTTCTGAAAATTGCTGTGTACAAGCTAATTAATTTGACATGAAAAAGGCGATGCCTTCTATTAATTTTGAGTTTCAAAAAAAGTTTTAAATTTACCTAGACCATTCTGATTACTTATTTAGTTCAGTCTCACAGTTTGTACAGCAGTACTTACACTGACACAAACACAAGCTGCCCACTGCTCTCAAGCATCATAACAAATACACAGAAGACAGATTATGAAGATTCACTGATACTGTGTTAGTGTCTGAAAGAAAAATACAGGTAACAGCTGCTTATACTCTACTCCACCCTCTTCAGCACTGCATTGTTATCTTCTATGCCAGTCTGGCTTCATTGGGCACCTGATTAAATAATAATTGGGCAGGGCAGCAGTACCTCTTAGTGACTTCCTTGTCCTTGTCAATAAATGACAATCATCATTTCATCCCAAATTAGGTGAAATCTGCTCTCTTAAGCCTCATTTTATTTAAATCAGGGAGATTTATGATCCTTCAGGGCATAATCCACCTTCCATTACCTCTGCAACTAGTAATCAAGAATATGCCCATCAAAGTGCAAGGATTCATCATGTTATTTTGTAAAAACTCTGGTTCTTCTCCTGTGACAATGAAATTTAATTCTCATTGCACACTGGAGTATTATTTTGCAATTATATCCATTACCACATAAACCCTTCTAAACCACTCCTTACATGACCCTTACTTTGGGTTTCCGTGGTCTTTTGGTTTTTTAATCAATGAGGGAAGACGTGTGATTTATCTCTCAGAGAGCAAGTTCACTGAGTCCATGGGTCCCAAAGTGGATGGGGCAGGTGCTGTGGAGCTTCCAAGGTTCCCTGATAAACAAGCTGACATTCATCACTGAGAGAATGATTTGGGAGATGTAGAAGAAAAGCAAGGACACTGAAAAGAGTTGATTTTGCCCAGGGTTACCCAGAAATCCCACTCAAAACACTTGATGTAAAAAAGACACTGAATATTTTACATGTAGTCTCTAATTCAAACAGTATTCATGAATGAGAATCTTCACTATCCTTAAAACATTTAAGGGTTTCTTTATTTTAAAATACATATTGCAGCAACGAAAAAACTTTGCTTCCCAGTCTATGAAAGGTCAGTGGCTTTTTTTTTTAACATGAACACTGTAGAGAAAGTTATAAAGACTGGATATTTGTATAGAAAAAATAATTTCTATTAGTAAGAAATAAAAAAGAAAACGTAATGGTTGTGTTTTGAATTTACTTCTCAAGGCAATTAATCTACATCTAACACCAGTGAATTCAGGATGCATGAGAGAGGAGGGACACATTGCAGGCAGGATCCCAGTGAAACATACCATGAAACATGGTTTATACAATTGAAAAAATCTATTCAATGATCTAGATCTCACTAGATTTCTTAAATAAATGTAGCTAAAGATGCTAATTTGAAAAATTTTGCTGATGCATCCGTGCCCTATTAAGCATTTTAGTGTGAAAAAGTTCTGTAATGATAAAAGTCTCACTCTGAAATACAAGTTGTATCAGCAGAAGAGACACTATGATCTGTTTAACTTGTGGGACCCAAATAAAGCTTCCCTGCTTGGCTTGGCAGTTTTGAGATAGCAGCACAAATCAAGATTGTCACTTGATGATGGGTTGAAGTGTGTGTGACAGGTAAGCCTGGCAGTAACAATGCTGTCAGAAGCAAACACGCAAATAAATTTTTCAGATGACTAAAGAAATCAAGCACACCCACTGTGATAGTGGTAAAAGCATGAGGAGGGGACCCTGGGAAGCCATGGAGGCAAGTGGCTGCCTGCATCAGCTCAGCACTGGTGTACAGGAGCCATGGTACAGCTTTAATTGCCCTGTGCAGTCACTTGAGTCCCCTAACACTCAAGTTAGTCTATTATATAATAATTTCTATTTAGAGGTAAGAGTTTACTACCACACTATTTAGAAAATTCTCCCTGCAGCTGAGCCTGCTTATTGCAACTTCACCAATTCCATCATTCCCAAAGGAAAGGGAAAAACAAGGCAATTAACCTCCCAGGACAACCTCTGTTCATGTTCTTGGACAACAAAAAAAAAACCCCAAAAGGCATGTTGTCAAGTATAGCCAATGCCAAGAAAGCCTCAAGGATAACAGATGACAGCCAATCACAAGTAAATCCAACAATAAGGAAATTATTCAGTTGTGACCAACCACTTCAACTGATTTGATTACATGGAAATGGTGGGATGCAGAAAATTAAGAGCTGGTTAAAAAGAAGTTGATTAAGCAGAATTATAGCAATCAGCAATCACCTGAAAGACAGACAGAGGAAGAAAAACGATTATTTAGTGCAACAAGGCAAACACAAAAACAAGAAGAGCCTGAAATTCAGACTAAATGCCAACAAAAACTTCCCCTTTACCCTGGGAAAAGAAATACTGGACTTCTGGTCTCCTAAGGCATTCTGAACTCAATCAGAAAAAGAGTAGAAAAGCAATGCTGGAGGAGGGTTGGGAATAATCCAAAGTGCCAACAGAATGCAAATGGTGCTGCCCACCTGTGGGTATGGCTTTACTAGTCACCTGAACTCGGCCACTTCTGCGGCTGCAGCACTGAAAGCACACAGCAAACGCCTGAAACTGCTCAACATCTGCTTTCTTGCTGGCTTAACAAAAATGGAAATACTTCTTCAGAGCTGGTCTATTGTTCAGAGCCCTCATTAGAGCATGCCACAATCCATTACAATGGGTTTTACAGGGCTGGCAGTGGGTGCATATATGCCTCACCACCTTCAGCCAGCAAGTCTGTACTAATCCCTTGTAAAGGCTTTCGTTTTTATGTCCTTCTAGATGTAAATCTCAATTTTCTTTTGACCTGTAATACCAGAAAGAGTGAAAAGAAAGAAAGGCAAGTCTCACTTCTGCATAGTAAGATTTACAGAATAAGAACACCCAGGAAATATACTGTGATTCCTGCAATTTTTCTGCCCTGGGAGCATTCTGTGAAACTATAACCACCTACTGCTGACACTGATGTTTGCCCTAAAAATCCAGACACAAATACAGGTCTATTCATTTCACATGGCCATCCCCATCACCTCCCATCCCTAAAGGCTTTCTGCTTAATTTTATTAAGAGTGGAAAATGCTTCTCTGACATTTAATAGTAAGTATTTTAAGTATGGTTAAAACCAACAAACAAAAAATAAAACACCCCGGCTCACATAAACACACGCTCTAGGAGAATTTGCCATAATGAAAGATCAAGGCAGAATCACCTCACAAAACCAGGATTTTGCTGCACTGATTTCTTCCTCTGAAAACTTGGCATTGAGCTTGCATTCCACCATCTGTCCCCCCTGACCCTGACACTGGGAGAGGAAAGAGGCCAAGTCAGAGTAACTTGTGAAGGCAGAAACATTCACTCTCCTGTCTCACTGGATGAGGGCAGGCTGCTTGTAGAGTTTCTTCCAATTTCTCCTGCTTTTGTAGTTCCAGTTTGAGGATTTATTTGGGTGCTGACGGATGTATAGGGGGCCTTACATGCTGATGTTAATAGATCCAAAGAAACAAAAGCGGAAAGATACTTTTTGAAACACTATCAGCTTAACAAACCAGGCTGGGACTCTCCCACAAATGGCATGTATCAGCAGCCCAGCCCTGCACTCACTTTATACATTCATAGAACTCCACCCCACACTCTGGCTTTGAGCTGCCAGAGCTGTCCAAAATATCTTTACATGACCAAACACTGCCCTATCTACGTTCCAAGATCAGTTCTATCAGGAATACTCCTAAACCAGCCATTATTCTAGGACTGACAGATCAGACACGTAATGCTAAGGTGGAACATCCAAATCCCAAGTTGCAAATACAATAAACTTAATTTGCCACGAGCAGCGAGTAGATGCCACAGTCAGCACAGCACATGGGAATAGTATGGATGGATTCTGCACTGGTGCAACCTCCTCATCAGCCCTGGGCTGAGCAGTCACAGCTTCCAAATCTCCCCCCTCAAGTGCTGACACATCAGTTTTAGGTGTGTATGATGTGTGATAGAAACACATGAACAACCACTTACATAACCAAGTGGGTAGATGGTGTGTAGATCATGGTAAAGCATTGGATGTGGTCTACCTTGATTTCAGTAAAGCATTTGATACTGTCTCCCACAGCATCCTTGCAGCTACACTGAGGAAATGTGGTCTGGATGACTGAGTAGCAAGGTGGGCTGTCAACTGGCTGAAGGAAAGAAGCCAGAGACTTGTGGTCAGTGGGACAGAGTCTAGCTGGAGGGGTGTGTCCTGCAGGGATCAGTACTGGGACCAGTAGTGTTAAATATATTCATCAATGTCTTGAGGGACTAGAGTGCACTGCCATCATCACTGCTGATGATACCAAATTGTGAGGAATGGCCAATGCTCTGGAAGGCTGTGCTGCCATCCACCCAGACCTGGACAGGTTGGAGAACTGGGTGAGGAGAAATTCAATGAAATATATAAGAAGGGCAAGTGTAGAGTCTTACATATGGACAAGAACAACCCCATGTATCAATTTAAGTTGAGGGCTGAACTGTTAGAGAGCAGTGTAGGGGAAAGGGACTTGGGGTCCTGGTGAACAGCAAGGTGACCATGAGGC